>BGPR01008655.1:0-62300 GCA_013235015.1 Araneus ventricosus | reverse complement strand
TATTGCATTTATTATAACAAGTAATTTTAAGCATACATTACCACATGTGTCCTTAAATTTAATTACTGATAAAGTCTGTTAATTTTGTCTTGAGTTTTTTGTTTGAAAAAGTGTTTTCTCTCATAATACGTCTCGCATCTTTGCAATGCACCAAAAGCCCCTTCAGGCGTATTGTTTCAAATGATTTTAGCATTTCATCATACGAAGGTTTTTTTGATTTCTGCATCATAATCATTTCCATCTACATCATCTTTGTCACAATTAATTGCTGTAATGTTTTTATTTTTCACACTGTCCAAATTATCTAATTAAGTTAGTGTTTCCGAGGTTTCAGAATCAAGTGAAAGAAAATCATGAATCAGCACATCATTGTTTTTCTTTGATGCTCAAGCACTTTTGCTTTGGCATTTTCCAGCTACAAGAACCGAAATTACCAGCACGACTCCGATCAACAATCTAGAAAACGGGAGACTAGTTCAAGGACACGTTACAGCTCCATTGAGGGTGAAAGGGGGATATTGAAACTTTTTCTAGTGAAGTGGGGGTGGATAAAGGTTGCACTTCCTGGATGAAATACAAAGAATGACAGCGATTTTACTGCTCTCGGCGAGTTAGGCGACTGGTAAAGCCAGTTCAAGGTCATTTGATCACCATAAAATGTGTTAAAAGAAAGAATAAGTTTGAAATTTTCAGAAATATTTTGAGAAATAGGGAGAAAAAAAATATTGGATCACAAGAAAAAGTTCGTTAAATAGAGAATGCACACCGCTATTATTTGGAGGTTATTTTACAAAGAAATTCGCAAAATGTTCTTGGTTCCAAGGAAAAGTTTGCAAAATAGAGGTCTGACTGTACATAAAATAAAATACATTTTTCAAAGGTACATGTGTATTTAAATAAAATGCTTTACCTGAATTCATTTTGAGCGGAACTTCTGAAATAAGTATATTCCTGGGGGGTTGTTTTGTTTGATTTGGTGGTTGTTCTGTAGGTATACAAAATTTCACAGATCTTACAAAATCAGGTTATTAGCTTTTCATTCTTTCTTTGATATAAATTGCGGTGTCTCTTCGGAATGTGCGAAGGCCCCTCTTCAATTTATCGCTGCCTAACGGGTAGAAAATCTATCCGTTTTTCCTACG
Source organism: Araneus ventricosus (assembly GCA_013235015.1). Classification (NCBI taxonomy): domain Eukaryota; kingdom Metazoa; phylum Arthropoda; class Arachnida; order Araneae; family Araneidae; genus Araneus; species Araneus ventricosus. The sequence goes on along the minus strand of BGPR01008655.1, from coordinate 61,158 downwards.
GCGAAGTCTATTGAGGTATAGTATAGAACTTTGTTCTGGTTACTGGAAATGCATTCAAGGGAAGGTGCGAACAGCTTTTCTTATGAGATAATTTATGAGCGCCGGCGTTTTGTGTCCCGTTTCTTTGTCATCATTGTAGAATCAATCCTTGGCAAATTATCTGATTTACCTTATATAAAACCAATATCCATTATGAAATTAAATGTTGAATAGTAAAAAGGCCAAAAACATCACTTCTAAAATGTTAGCTAGTGCAAACACCTGGAATCAAAACATGGTATAAAAGTAGCGAAAGAGGAGTATGCGAAGGAATGCACATGTGACATCAAAATCTACTCCGCCAATGAGAATACGTTTCAGATTGCATCATCATTCCTGCTATTTCAGTGCATCTTTCGCCCTCAATATTTAAATAAATAAATTTTTCTGTAAAATTTCATTTGCATATTTGAAATTGGAATGATTTTTTCTATAAATACGGATTGCTTTCACACGTTTTTAAAAAATGCTGAAGTTCCCCATTGTTTTGTGCCTTAATTGAATTTGGGGTATTAATCTTTTCTTTAGGGGCAGTCGTGATGCTATGCAATTAAGCTATGATGATTTCACTCCCCTTACAGAGCTATTCTGATAGGTCTCTAATTATTTTATAGGTAGTAATACTGTCTCATCTTATTGTGAGATGCATGATGAATGTAATGGGAGAAGATAAGAGTATATAACCCTCACAAGTAGCAAAAAGGAATTGCAGATCTTCGCTTCAAATGATTTGAAAAGAAAGGAAGGGGTTAGGGGCTCTTTTTCTGTTAAAATTTGTCTTAAGTGATCTTGAAATTCACTTAGGTGTAATGTAAAGATTAAAAGGTATCATGTCATGAAAAAAGATAAAACTGGTCCTGCTTTTCTGAACTTTTCCTGAATACAAAATGTTGAAGCTAACTTCATTTTCTCTGAGCTTCCTTCAAGTATGAATTTACAATTCATTTGCAGTATTTTGATATTCTTCAAGATTAATGGTGCAGAAATTGCTTTTGGCTTTAAAATATACTATTAAGAAAAAATCCCATGAATATAAAATTATTTAATGTAATTGATTTTAAGCCATATTGAATTCCAGAGCGAAGAAATCATATTTATTTGTGTGCTTTGTTGAAACCTTCATGAACAGAAATTCTTATTTTAGCAATTCAGTTGTTTTTCTATAGGAATAATTTATCTATTTTTAAAGCTAATTTTTTAGAGTTATTAGATTAAAATAATTGACTGCTTAGAGGGTTAAAATCCTAAAAATCTGTTGGTTGAATTTTTCTTTATATTGGAATGCTTTGTGCCCTTACTCTATTTGTACCCCTATTTTCCCCTTCTCATGAATTTTTTGATTGACATATAAATGCAAAAGAAAAATTATTCTTCCTTATATACTTAGCTTCATAAAGAAATTTATATTTTAGAGAAATATCTTTACTTTAAAATTAGATGCTTTCAAAATATTAAGGAAATGCTTGGAAATTTTCTTTGTCCACTGTCTTTCCCTTAAATAATCAGGTTATATAATTTTTTAAAATTTAAATTGCTTAAAGAAACACCGTTATATACTAGAAGAGTAGAAAAACCCAATGCATAAACTTTTTTTTAGAAAAGTCTTTATTACTCATTAAAGCTTATCTTAACATTGAAGTTTGATCAGTACTTCAATACTAAGATAAATTTTAATGTTATTAAAGGCTTAATTGAAATATTACATTTTAAAAGTGACAAAATTGAGAAAAATAAAAGGTAATTCAAACTTAATGTATTTTATTTTACCTGCATTTAATATAAATGAAGTTTTCCTCAAAGTGAAATAAAACAAACAGAACTTTAATTGCATTTAGTAATTTTGGATATTTTTTTGTCATGTGTAATGTTTATTTTTCTTAAGTTATAAATCGTTAATTTTTTTCTATTTGAATAAATGTTCTAAAATATTCTTAGTAATTAATTGTTAAAATGACCAGGTGACATATGTGCATGTTAAACAAATTGAAATGCAGAGGTTGTAGGTATGCATTTCATTTATTAAAAAAATTAAGTTTGAAATCGTGTACTAAATCTACATTTGATTGCTTTATTAAAAATAAAAAAGGATTTAGTTCTATTGGTTCATGGTGAAGAGCTTCTTGATTCTTTAAAAAGATAACAAAGACAGCACCAAAAACTGTGTTTGGGTGGAAACCCTGTAGGTAGTAGGCGGTGAAGTAGACTCCCTTGTGTAGTCTTCAATTCAAGGTTTTATTCTCAAAATTTTTTTCCGAGACAAAGAAGAGAACAGAAACAAAGCGCCATTATAGCAAGCATACGTATAAATTCTCATATTCTCTAAAATCTGTGTATTACTTATGGTTTGATCATGACACAAATTATTAAACTGACGTTTTTTGATGCAATAGTGAAAGAAAAAGTATTCACCTATAGAGACTGAAAAGAAAATGGGAAATGCTATAACAAAAACTTATCCATCTGTGGATAAATTTTAAGTTGACTTATATTTTTTCTACCTCTTATTGGGAAAGTTGCCTGATATTGATTAAAATTACATCTAAATATAAAATAACATTCGTAAATATTGCATTCTTCAAGTTAAGTGAAGGAGTTTCTGAATTTTTTTAAAGTGATTGGAAACTTTTGCTTCTTAGTCTTGCAACACGAAAGCTGATTATGGACCACAGATTTGTGAAATTTTCGGAAAATATGTAGAGTATTAACATAATACAGTGAAACCTGTGTATAGTGATACCATCTATAATGATAAACATGCCTATAATGATGTTTCCTTCCCGGAGGAATTCCTATTTACTCAATGTATTTCCAACCTGCTTTAAAGACTCGCCTGTCTATAACGATAATTTTGTGTCTTTAGAAAAGTGGTACAGCACAATTCCAATATATTTTTTTTCTTGGAAAATGATTCCCTATGTTCAAAGAATGTCAGATAGGAGTAGAATCGGAGGGAGGGGGCAAGAAACCACAGTCTGTCTCTGCATGGGGGATCCTTGGGGGGGGGGGGGATTTTTTGAAATATGCGCAGATGTTTCTTGCCTCTGACTCCTGGTACTCATTAACCTATTCATCTGTATTTAGCACTTCAGACTGACCACTTGTTTCTTGGAATTCTCTTATGACATGTTGACAGCATGAATCTAGGATGGAAAAAAAAAGCTACAAATAATTTCGGAAATCGATCAAGAACTAAAGCAAATTGATGCTACTAAAAAATATGGGATTTTTCAGTTGATGATAGCTACTTAAAAAAAAAAAGAAGACATTGGAGATGGGGAAAAAGTAAAGTGAATAGCAAATGAAAACAATTTAAAGATGCTGTAAATAATGATGCTGACAAAGCTTTTAAATGGGGAACTTCAGCATTTTTTAAAAACACATGAAAGCCATCCGTATTTGTAGAAAAAATCATTCTAATTTCAAATATGCAAGTGAAATTTTACAGAAAAATTTATTTATTTAGATATTGAGAGCGAAAGATGCACTGAAATAGCAAGAATCATGATGCAATCCGAAACGCACTCTCATTGGCCGAGTAGATTCTGACGTAGAGGGTGCCTTCCTTCGCATACTTCTCTTTCCCTAGTTCTGTATTCTGCTTTGAATCAAGGCGTTTGTACTAACTAACATTTTAAAAGTGCAGTTTTTAGTTTTTCTACTCTACACCGTTCAATTTCATAATGGATATTGGTTTTGTACAAGCTAAATCGGATAATTTGCCAAGGATTTTATTACAAGGGAAGTAACACAAATGTTTTGTCAGTACATGTGTCTGTAATTATTCAGTTCCGACAAAGAAACTGGACACAAAACGCCGGCTCGTAAATTATCTCATAAGAAAAGTTGTTTTGACCGTCCCTTCAGTTACCGGAACAGGGCTCTATACTATACAGAAAAGGATTCGCCTTGGAAAAAACGGATAGGTTTTCGAAACCATCAAGCAACAATAAATCGCAGAGGGGCCCTCGGCATTCCGAGAAGACGCTGCGATTTCTGTTGCACGAGCAAGAACAGAAAGATAAGAACCTGATTTTGCATGCTGTATTAAATTTCGTATGCCTACAGAAAAAAAGACAGGAATTTATTTATTTCAGAAGTTCCGTTCAAAATAATTTCAGGTACGGCATTTTTTAAAAACACACCTGTGACTTTTAAAAATTAATTTTATTTTATATAGTTTTATTTTACTATATAAATTATTTCCTTTGTACTAGTATTAATTTTAAAATACAAGTTTATACTAATTAATATAAAATCTGGTAAAAATAACTTATATAAAGAAATACACTAAAAAATTAAAAATGATAAAACTCTAACCACTTTCGTAAATTGCAAAAAAATAAAAAAGATACGAACAAAGTATCTGTAAGTAGTAAGCCTTCTTTACTGCAAAGTAAGTTTCTTTCATTATGTTAGTTAATTTTTGAATTATATAAAAAAAAAACTATAAATTTATAACAATATTCAAACCAGACTAAATGCGACTGATCTAGGAATTTAAGTGCTGCCATCAACAAACGCGAGATGCACGATGAGATAAATTTATCCCACCTTTTCTCAACTATAATAATTCATGCGCAAACTAACTTTTAAAGACTAATTTTGATTTTAATGCATTCATTGAATATAAAGAATTTATTTTGAATCAAAAGTTAATTCTGCGAATTATTTTGTTGAACTACAAATGAAAACGAATTTTATTATAAAAAAAAGTCGTGAATTTAAACTAATTTTTAAGATATTCTTGTTAATTTTCAATAGTACTGATAATTTTTTAAAAAATATAAGAAACATTCGAATATCCATTGAAAAAAAATTTATGCTATAAAATAACATGAGCAAGTTTTTTTTTTTAAAAAAAAGATTCTTAAAGAAGGTGGGATCTTCTATATTTTTACCCTTTGAGGGGCAATGGCCTCTCAAAGGGTAAACAAATAAATTCCATGTAATCAAATGGGAAAAAACTAATTAACTTTAACTATTTGCTTTAAAATATCTTAATTTTTTTGCTGCTAACCTCACCTTATACTTCTTTTAAAAACAAAAAAGATATCGAATTCTGAATTTACTGTGCTTCATGATATACAATTTTAATAGGTATAATATAGATTAATAACTCGCATCAAAATGATCTCCACAGACATGACGAACACTGCTTGCTGATAATTCCGGATTTAGCTTCGGATCTCTCTTCATCGCTTTACACCACTTTTTGCGAATAACATAATTTTTTGGCACATTGATAAATAATTTATCGGGTGCCGTTATAGTTGTATTACGACATTTAGGAACAATACAATACTTGTATCTTTCCGACATTATTTTATCTGATGCGATAGTCGGAAAGCATAGAAAAAAAGAGAATTTCTATAGAGCGCGAACAGGAAGGAAGAGTGTTTCTCCCCTGTCTGGCAATTTTGACGTCACACCCGTTTCGCGCCAAAATAGATCGTTTTTCCCGCGTTTTCTGAGAGGCGAACTTTGATTGCAAATTTAAAAAAAACAAAAGTGTCTAGAATTTTTTTCTTAATGTTATTGTTCGTTTCGAAGCATTTTAAATCGATTTAAAAAATAAAAAAAAATGCTGAAGTTCCCCATTGAACTAACTAAAAACTAAATTTTAAAAACTAATCAAACTTAAGACTAAACTAAGATTTAACTTAGATTTAAGACTTAACTAAAATTGTCATTTTGAAGTTCTTAAAAAAAATTAAATATAAAATTTTATATTGGGTAAAATTGTATATGTTTATAAAATACAATTTTATAACTGCTATTATTTGTAAGATGAATCAATAAGCGCAATAAAATATGTTAGTATATTAATACATGCACACACACACACATATACATTTTCTGCCCAAATCCTCAAACTGTCTATAAGGATAACCTTTCCAAAACAATACATTTTCTAGGTCCCTACAGTATCGTTATAGACAGGTTTTACTGTATTCACAGGGAAGAATTATCTTAAAATATTCTTGATGTATAAAAAGTAGCATTCCATAGATTCATCACATATTCATGTGAATTAGTAAAGTGTACATTAAATGTAGCTTTGTTGAGTGAAATTCTTAATTTTTCCATTCAGTACAATTTTATAATATACAATACAGGTTTAATTACAAAATTATCATCAGGTTTAAACTCGCTATATTTAAAAAAACATTAGCACTATGAAAATAAAAATTACCTCATAAAAAACAGAAACAAAACAGTTCAGTCAGTGGTTTGTCTCTCTCCCAAGACATTGGAGCATGTCTTTGTTTATATTCATAAATACATTTCTGGAGCTCATTCAACTTAGCTGCAAATGGTGGCATGTATACAGTGCTTTAATGTAACCTTAAAGGAAGAAATTGCAAACTGCCAATCCAGCATCTCTTGATAAAATAAATATCTTCTTTCATTTTTTACTGCTTAATGCAAGAATGGGTTAATGCTGCATCTGGTGCCTCAGATGGAAAAGTGCAAGTGTGAAAATAAAAATTGAACTTTTTTCATCATCAATTCAAGGCCCGGTTATTATTTTGTAATTACTGTAGAACCTCAAGAATCCGAACTAATTGATTCTAACTTCTGTTCGGATTCCGGGAAATTCAGATTATCTGGAAAATTCGGTAAAATATTCTTGATATATTAAATGCAGAAAAGTATTGATTTTGGGTAGTCTGCGAAAGAGTACAGAAAGAGGTCACATCGTTAAGCAGATTTAGTTCCTTACGTCAAAAGGAAGATAACTTATTTGAAATATTTCTTTTAAGTTAGGAAAAAACATTAGCTTTGTTTCTGATTATTTTCCTTAATTTTTTATAAAAACATTGAAAAAAGATGTTCGGATTCCTGGAGTTCAAATTCCCGAGGTTGCATGCTGTTATTTGTGTTATCTCTCTTTATATTATACTTGACAGTGAAAAGAGTTCATGAATTTATACAGATAATTTAAGTGTTCTAGAATTTGAGCAATGGGATGAAATTCTTAACTATGGATAAGTGCCACAAAATTCAGTTTGAAATAAAAGTATTTAAAGAGTTAGGTGTATTGAAATTAATATGTAAAAGCAAGTCCTACAAGAGAGAGGGGTGAAATGTTGGAAGAAAAATTAATCTGATATTGGAAAATTGATAAGGTGTGTCTGTAAGTAAAAGAAACTTTTTCAAATGAAAAAAATCTCCCTCAATTTTCAAGTTTCTTTTTCACAGTATCATAATCTACTAATAAGAAAGGAGAATGTGTGTGTTGGACAGACCACTTGATCTAGAACTATGAAATTTGGTATGAACATTCTTCGGAGTGTGGGAAATGTGCACCTTGGAGCGGCTTTTTGAAATATTAATTAAAAATTAAGCGAAATTTTAGCATTTTTCCTTAATAACTTCCGAAAATATTATAGCACAAAATTCATTTTTACTCCATTTAAAAGTGCAAACAATTACCTTTTCAATGATATCACTTAAGTTGCTGTACAATTTTTTCTCAAATTTTAAAAAATATTTTTTGGGATAATTTACAACAATACTTTTCATTGTTGCAACGCAGTTCAAACCGTTTTCAGTGTTTAAACAAATATTTATGCTAAGGTAATATCCTAATACATTTTGCTTTCATATTTTATTTCATCAAAAGTTTTCTGGAATCTGTAAACGAAGCTCTCTGAGATATTAAGTATTTGAAGAAATATATCCAGTAAGCTGAATGAAATTATGGCTGCTATGTTTTCATTCTTTTTTCAGCATGTTTTAATTCAGAAAACATGCCGCTAGCCATAAAATTATTGCGTCATTTTAATGTTGAAATCAAATGCACATTTTGCAAGAGGAATAAGAAAGTGAAGATGATGCTGACAACTTGCAATTAGATGATACATGACATGGTCAGTTATTTGACTCTTTGACGTGTTTTCATGCTACACTTACTTATAACCTTACATAAAGCTAATTCATAACAATCATGCACTTGCACCTACACTGGTATTGGATGATGTCACAGGCCAAAAAATACTATGAAACAAAACTCTTATAGATATGATCTTCTGTTGTGGGGATCCATTCTTTTCGCATTATTAGCTATTCAAATCTGACGGTATTTTGTCACACAAGAAAGGTCGACCAACTATCACTGTAATGAGCTGAAAGATGTTTTCACGTCAAAATATGCTACTTCAAAAATATAAATGTTTCATATGAGGGCTTCTTTCAACCTCCGAAATCAAACTGCTAAACAGGCAGACAAGTAGGAGGAGGTGGGGATGCATGGTGGGCGACTGCAGATGTCTACCATAGCATCAACTACTGCCAATGCCAGCTGGCCAGTTTGAGCTAAACTGAGCTGTCAGCATATAAACATGGCTGATAGAATTGATACTTCCGCCAGTGCGAGTTAAGTAGTGTTATTTGCTTTCTTCAAGCAGACGGTTGGTTTGTGCAGACGATCAATGCATGTTTCTTGTCAGACTTTACAACAACTGCAAAGAGCTACTCCGACTTCTAAAGTTGTCCTTATTCATGACAACACCTGCCCTTACAATGCTGTTGTAACCCAGCAGTTTAAATCGGACACATCTGATCACCCAGCTGATAGGCAGATTTTCATTCCTTCCCCTGATTTGAAGAACTGGCTATGTGGCCAAAGCTTCCAGAAAAATGAGGATATTCAAAGTAGTGTTAAGGCCCACCTCACAATACTGGAGGCAACGTTCTTCGAAGATATCAGAAACCTGGTCCACCGATTATTAACTGCCTGAATCTTCTTGGTTATTATGTCGAAAAAAGTAACCCTGTTTGTACATAACTTTTGATAACAAATTCATTTTTCCCTCTTCTTGTCTTTTCTTTTTATGGTCCATTTTAGGGTGAAAAAAAAAATGGCCCCTGCACATTTTTGTTATTTCTAAAGGCATTCATAACTCGTACATGCTGCCTACTTTCTCTCAAGAGTAAATGATTAATTTCTTGTTATTAGTTCATTCAAGTTGCTCCTTTCAATTGTGAATGTTCTGCATTATCTTCTTGTAGTATATTCCGTTCAGTATTAAGAATAGGACTATCAAAGAATCTCTTCATGAGCTACTTCATGTCTCAAATTGATGCTTGGTGTAGGATGGGGTTGGTTTCTACAATCGGTAAACTGCAAATACTAAGCATATCCCATTAGTTCCGAAATGTCCAACACTAATGTTAAATTTATAGAGTATCCAACATCTCAAAAATATTAACTTCAGCTGTTAATGGCATGTCTTTTAAATCATGGAATGTACTTTTGTTTGGGTAATATTTGTTCAAGATACTCATGGTACTTTTCTTTTAACCATTCAACAATCCCTATGGATTGGAAAACATTTTAAAAGTATATTTCTGAGAAAATGGGATAAGATTGAGAAATAAAAAACTGAAATTCCATATACATTACGCCCAATATGTATTTTATAATGACAGTCGCACAGAAAAGCAGAGTCTATTTAAGGAATTTTAAAACTTAGAAATGACACTATAACTAAGTAAACTACCATGGTTAACACGTTAAAATTATTTAACATCTTGTCTGCTAAGTGAATCAAAATGGATTTAACAATGAAAAATACTATAAAGCAGAAAATAAATCTTAGTGACAAATTCCCTAATGATTTTTACTCTATACAGGTTGTCCACACTTATTGTAGTCCAATAGCTAATTTCTAAACAGTTAAAAGACAGACATATAGTTCCAATTGGAAACATGCTTTAATGAAGGCAAGAATTATATTTTATGCGTTTTGAGTCAAATATATTTCTGAAAAAGTTACTAATACTAATTTTTTATATGTTCCCCCAGTCCTATCAGTCATATTTAGTAAAATATTTTTCCACACACTAATATTTTATACAAAAAAAAAAGTTCAACTCTTCTGTGACTAACACTGACCGAGTTGTGGAACTTTGAATATTGCAGACTTAGACCACTTTACACCATTTCAATAGCCGGCTAGCAGACGATCCACCAATCAATGAGCAACACTTTCTTGACGAGGCCACCGATGGGTTTAAAATTATGAAATTCAAAACTCCATAACTCGGTCAGTTTTAATCGCAGACGAGTGGAACTTTTCTTGTTTAAAATGTTAAAGTGTCAAGAATATTTTACTAAATATGACTGATAGGACAGGGTAAAAAGTTAGAATTCCTAACTTTTTCAGAAATATATTAATTGTCTCAAAAAACAATTCTTAACACTTTATTTAAAGCATTTTTCCAATTGCAACTATATGTCTATCTCCAATGGTTTAGAAATTTGCGATTTGACCACGATTAATGTGGACACACAGTATATTAAAATGAGATTTACTATTGAAATTTCTAGTATAATTATTCTCAGAGATTCTTTTGCAATTAAATTATAAAAAGCAATTTAATTGGAATGTGGGTTTTGTTTGCATTTGAGGACTTTTTTTACATGGGATTTCTACAAGGGTGGGGGAAAGCACCGAGAGACGTAAAATGAAGCAGCAATCCAGAACATTATATGAAAAAATGTAGTCCAACATTATTAAGAAAACAACTTTATTTACAATCACAAATCAAACAAAATTTTACAGTCACAAATTGAACTTATGGAATTTAACTAGAATAAAATAGCCATTTGGAAATACATTTTTTGGCATATTTTTTCTTTTCCAAATGAAAACCTACATTGTTCAGAAATCAGTACACGGTTTCATAATATATAAAGAAGAAAAAAAAATGGATTAATCTCTTTTCTGAGGATGAGCAGAATAGTCAATAGAACAATTTTGTATATAAAAAAATCATAATAATTAGTAGACACTTTTATATTAATGGAAGAAATGCTATGGAGAAATTTTACTTTATGGAAGATCTTAACAAATGAAAATAATTAGCTAAACATTTCTTCTAAGGAAGGTCACGAACATTCAACATCACTTTTCTCAAATGCACATTTTTCACAGGAATGAAACGAACATAAACAGAATTCAACAGAAGGAGGGAAGAAAGCTTAAAAACATCAGTTATAAATCACAGCATTGAGAACAACATACTGAAAGTTGGCAATAACATATTTCATTTTTTGCTTAAAACAGCTACATTAATGCAATACTCATTAATAATGTTATTATCAGATAAGATTTTACATTTTCTTAAGTATATTAAAAAGTTAGAAATGATATTAATATTATACACAATAAAACATTTTTATCAATTTGTAAATGCATTTCCTGGAATTTAATCCATTAAACTAGTCCAAAAGCCGAGATAAGCAGAAAAGCTAGCATTTTGTTTAGCAAAAGAAGAATTTCAATTCTTCTGAGACTTATTTTTAGATTAACTAATAAGCAGCCAGTTCAGACAAAATTAAATATTACTTTTGGTGCAAATATAAATGCTATGCCTACTTTCAAAAGTTGTCAAAGACATAATAAGAAAGTCAACTAATTTGTGTCAAAGAAAATTTTGTAAGTAAACAGAAAAGAATGTAAGTATTTCAAAATAAACAACAGAAATATTAGTAAGTTAAAGGACACAGGTATAATTCAGAGTAACAAGCAACCCAATTCCCAGAGCACTACAGTATAAAAATAACGGGTACTGCAGTACCCACTACTTTTATAATCTACTTAAATTCACCAAAACCACTCCCAAAATATCCAATAAAGTACTATATGTTCATAAAAGTATGAACTACTTTTTAAATTATTGCATAATCTGGCAATTTTAATCAACAAAAACAGCAACTTAACATTGTGTAAAAATGCTGTTGACAAAAACTCATTTTTTTTTCATTATTAAAATTAATACACCACATTATCACATAACAAGAAATAATTAAAAAAAAGTCAACATTAGCTTTGCTTAGTCCAGCCAAGTTATTCTTCAAATCCTTAAAAATACTACATAACAATAAAAATAAGTTACACAGTAAATGACAAAGGATGAAAATACACCACATATTTTTTACTGGAACTTCTCAAAAAATGAGCGAAGTGGATGACATAAAATGAGTTATTAACAACTAGTGTTTATGATTTGGCCTCTGAGAACTATGAAATCCATAGTAGACTGACTTTGAATATTGGAACAACTGAGGCATCACAAATAACTAGACAGCATGCTTAGTAAATGACAGAACAGTCAATTTTCACCCCAGAGAACTGTAGAAATAACACATGTGAGCAGAATAGCAACATGCATTAATTAATAAACAAATTAGAATTTCAAAAAATTACATCTTAATAACAAATTCCATAGCATCAAGCACAGACTAAAAATGATGAAAGCTGCTCCTTCATTATACTAATCATATACAAAGATAGCCCAGATTATTTAAAAGACCTACAGTAACATAAGGTCTGAAGTTCAAATCTAGATACATTTGTAGGCAGTAAAGCATATTGATTGGAAAAAATTAATCATGGCTCCAAGTAGATTTTGAAAATGGCTGATGAAATGATGATATTCCAGTAGCAACATTTCTCTACATTGTATCTTCATATTATAAGATTTTATAAAGCATAACAATATGAAAAAAATTACAGGCAATTATTTCAATTTTTTTATTGACAATTTTGAGCCCAGATTTCTCCCCATTCCCTACTGAAGCTTCATTCTTGCCATAATTTATATTGCATCACTTCTTTTCTCAGTTATACTGCATTCAAATAACACACACAATATATGCTGAATTAAAATATTACATAAGTCTATTTACACAAATCATCATTTAATTTCAGATAACTAAATGATTCATTTCAATACAATGTGATACATCCCCCCTCCCCCAATTCAATCATCATCATTTTTTTCAATAATTATATCATTTTGACTTGTCAGATTCACTGATCACATGACTCAAATAAAATAAAAGCTAATGAACAACAATAACAAAGCTTTTGCATACACTTAATACATTAATGCCAATAATGAATCACAAATAATATAAAAAACTCAAATATTCATATAATGCACCCTAACACAAAGAATTGTTATACTGGTCTTGGAATTTATAGAGCTAATTCAAATTTATTAAGAAAGACAGATGTTACTTTAGAGTTCTTTTCAGCTAGTTCATTTACCACTTCCATTATGTTCCTCAACAAAAACATTCTAATTCACCAGTTTTATCAATCATAGCAGAATTAGAGCACGAGACTTAATATCATGTGGCTATGCTAAACAATTAACTGCTCATTTCAGAACGTACATGAATAAATTGATTATACGATTGCAGTTAAATCTAGAATATTAAATAGTTTTTGGATGAAATAGATATAAAAGTTTAAGTCCTAAATAAACTGGAAATGAAATCCGATGCCATGCACAATAATTAAACAATATTTTTTAACACATTATGATAATGAAATCGAAATTTCAGCCACAAAACAATCTTTGCAAATTAGCATAAAAAAACTGATTATGTGAAACATTTTTTTTTTTGTCCCTTTTCAAATAATACATGCATCCAACTCAAATGGAACTGTATTCTAGATATTAAATTTTGGAAGGGGAAAAAAAGTTAGGTTATAAACAAAAATTGAAATATAAAATTTACTGCAAAAAAGAAAGATAAAAGTATGGAATAATTTCCTCATCTCAAAGACTTGTACAATAAAATGTCCCAAATAATTTTCATGTGTTGACTACTTTTGTTAATCTGTTGAATAATCTGACTGTTAAGTGACTGTACTGAGCAATCTGTTAAAAAAAAAAAAAAAAAAAAAAAATAATTTACTGGAGAAATATGACTAAAGAATCGCTGGTTCCACTATTCTTAAAAACATCATGAGTTCTTTAAAGTCCATTGAATCTACCACATAACAATTGATAAGTAATGTAGAATAACACATATTAATGGTTAAAAAAAAATCTGGAGCCCTCATTGACATGCAGAGGGCAAGAGTTTAAAATCATCGCTGACATGCACCATGGGAACAAAAATATCATCTATGACAGGAGAACTTTTCATATCACACATGGCCAATTCCTTCATCTTCCATCCCCATGCCAATTTCTGAACCGCATGTAGTGATTCAGCTTCATTGTGATGGCGAAGCAACATGGCATCCTAATAAAAGAAAAACAATACTTTAACATTTTTCAAGAAATCAATTTCAGTTTAGAAATAGTATAACATTTTATTTACAGGAAGCAATTTTAAGATTGCAAAATGTACAGAAAATGTAGAAAAATTTGAATTGTAAAGATTTTATATATCTCACAATAATGAAATCATCCTAACATGTTTTTTGATTTCACTTTTAACATTACTTTTATTTTAGTTAATAAAATATTGTTTTCAAAAAGAATTGATTTCTATACAACTTTCACAGACACCAAATTGTGCTGTGCCTTTTCAAACTTTTGATCAAAGGGATATTTTTCATACATTGTGTACTGATAGCTAATGACCAAGCTATTCTTCACACCACTCCAGTGGCTTGGATGACAATGTCTTACATTCTGCTAGGAGGTGAAGTGCAACCCCTTCATTTGGTACATTTTTTATAATTTCTGCGAGTATTTAAAGATTTCTGATGCGTGTCAAAGACTTGAAGTTGGATTCTGTAAGCAAGAACTTGGCATCATAAATAAAAAGTTACAGAACATCACTTCTGATGATGTTTTTGTTTTCAGTTTGTAGGTCTACTCTCCACGATGTATTAAATATTCTTTTCTTAAAACAAGTAATTAGTAGAGTTTATAATATGTGAAAATGCTCTAAAGCCACAATTATACAAATTAAAAATGGTGAAACATTTGTAAATTTAACCCAATTAATACTATCAGCTTTCGTGAAATTTTATTCCCCAGCATTCAATGGAAAATATGTATCATGCACAGCACACATTCTTCCCAATGCATTTAAGTTATACTGTAAATGGAGAAGAAACTATTTCACTAATGAATTAATAAAACTTTTGTGCATTAAACAAATTTGCAAGCATATCTTTAAATAGAAATGAAAATGGGAAATTGTTAAGATCAGATTTATTTCATCTAAAATATTACATTACAAATAAATGGTTAAATAATAACTGAATTTTATTTTATACTGCTAACATAAAATTTCTGCTTTCAATATCTGTTTTGCAAAAAATGCTTTTGAAAATCGAAATATTTGAAGATTAAAGATTTAAAAATATTTCCAACTCTCATAAAATCATCAGGTAAAATAGAAAAACAAATTCAAATTTTAATATGAATGGAAACATACTTTTATTTTTTTCCATTTATCGTCTACATCTTGCAGCCATGATAGAAAAAGACGGCCATTGTATCGAGATCTGACATTTTTGTCTTTGTCCTCCTGTGAAGATAAAATAATAATAATAAAAATAACTGCAGTGGAGATATCATCAAAAGGAGTAATATTATGAATAATACAAATTTTTTTCAGGTAACTAGGAGAAAAACTCATATTAAGGGAATTTTTGGTAAATTGATCATATTTGTCTATGTATGTTAAATTCATAAAAGTATTCTAATTATAAAAAAAAAATTGTTTGTACACATTAAAACAACTTGGTTGAAAATGTAATTTCTTTACTTTGGTTAAATACAGAGTGCAATGTAACATTTCAGTTATAACATGTTTAATCACTGAAAAACAATCATAGTTTTCTTTTAAATATTATTTTGAAACTCTTTAAATAATTACCTGATCAACATCAAGGACATTGTAAATTTCTTCATCTTTTAGAACACTGCACACAGAAAGAGGAACTGTTTGATTTGCCATAGCACGAGCTGCACGACCATGAACTCTTAAAATTTCTTGTTCAGCAGATAATACTAATTTCTCCTAAATTGGGGGAAAAACAGGAATTCAGCTGAACTAGTAATAAAATTTACAAAAGATTGTAATGCATTAGATATTAGTTTACTTCAGGGTTCACTTTCAAAAAGAAAAGAAAAACACTACCCACAATGAACAATATAAATTCATATTATTGTAATATTCCACATCAAAAAATTTTATGAGTCTTGGATTTAAATATTTCTTTAAGTACCAGTGCACTTTTCCTCAACAAGAGTGCTTCTTCAGAAACCTGAAGAAAAAATCCAAGAAAAGTAGCATGTAAAGCAACTGAGGTTAGGCTATAAAAGCCATATGGAGATTCTGATTACGCAGTAGTTAGATAGATGGGTGGCTTTAGTGAATTTTAATCATGCCAGCAGTTATGGTGGTTTGAGGGAGAGTGACCATTTGGTAATTGCAAAATAGGAGATCAAAATATTTTTTCATTGTTGTGTGTAAAGAACTGGCAGTTGATGAGTAAGTTTTACCAATTTTTTACTTGAGTGAAGAAGTTTCTCTAAATGCTTCTAAATAGTACCATCAATTTTAAGGTTTCTGTGAATGCCATTTCTCATATACCATGGGGATTTGTCAGGATAGAGAATTTTATTTTGCAGAATTTGAATTTTCTTGTGATGAGTTTTAGCAGAAAAGCCCCAAATTTGAGCTGCATACATTAAAAGCAAGCATAGGACTTGATTGTAGGGTGAGCAAAAGGGAGTGATGGCAAAATGAGGTGTACTTTACTCCACAATTAAATTTGTAAGTTATCCTTATTGAGAAATCCCTCATCGGTTTCATCAAATCCTAGCTTTTTGTTTATTAGCTAGTCTAAATATTAACTGAATAAAAAAGTGAATTTGTAATCAAATGTTGAATTAATGAAAATAAATGTCAATTTTGTGTTTTACAATGATATCTTAAATAGCAGAGTGATGAAAAGCAGAGCTTTTATGCGTTCTGTTAATCTCAGTTTTCTCTATTGAATCACAATATTTGAGTGTAAATGAAAACAAACTTGAAAGTGAGAAGTACGTACTTTTACAAACCAATGATTGGATTCTTGAAAGAGATTCAAATAACTGCACACATAACTTTTTGTAAGGAGATTTCTAAATTTTTTGCAACAAAATCTCAATATTACAAAACCTTCAAAAAGTGGAGTGCCAAGAAACAATGCATAACACTTAGACAAATAGAAGATACATAAGTAAAAATGTATCAAGAAATTATATTACAGATAAATAAAAGCATTATTACATGTAAATAAAAGTACTAAGGAATTATAAAATTTTTAATTTATTTTTGGGTCTCCAGAACAAATTAAAATTTTTAATAAAAAGCTTTAGTCCACTGATGATCAGTTAACAAGTAATCTGAATAACACTATCTTTAAACAGATTATGCTAGTTAACTGATAATCTTCTCTATACGGTTCCCAAAATTCAAAAACTAAAAGAATAAGAAAACATGCTTCTCTCTAACTTCTTGTTATAAATAAAAGTAATTGTGGCTATGTTCCACATCTCCTCCTAAACCAATGGTCAGTTTGCAACCAAATTTTGCACACTTATTATTCAAGACAAGGGGAAAACACTTATGAACTTTTCAAAGTCCAAAAGTTAATTAAACAGTCAGTTAATTAGAAATTAACCAAAACTGCTTTCCCTCCGTAACTTCGGAGCAAATTGCCCGACAAAAAATATTTTTATACCATCATAAAGTTCAAAATTTTACCTTTTCAATGATACCAATTTTATTTATGTGACATTTTTCCTTCAATTTTTAAAGTTTAATAATTGTTAATTATGTGCAGACAATTTTGAAATAACGCAAATTTGTAGCTACTCTGCTGCTAGGCAATGGTTAGATTTTTAACTAATTTACCTTTATTTCTGAAAATTTTGCTTATTTTCATAAATATTTATAATATAAAGCCAAAAATACATGTATCTGTTAGTCTGTCGGTCACAAGAACTCCTCCTAAACGGTGAACAGTAGTGCCATGAAATTTACACACAACATTCTAGAGCATATCTCTAGGTCAACGGTGCTAATTTCAAAGTTAATTAGTTCTATTCAATAAGATATTCAATTAAATAACGAAAAGTAGCCGCTTTTAAGCCTATTGCTTCGACATTTTTTGCCAATAACTTCCGAAATATTTATTAGACAATTATTTTTATGCCATTGCTATGAAGTGCTTTCTCTGACTGCTATTAAGGTTTAAAAAAATATTTTTAATGCAATTTCTAACAATACTTTTTATTCCTATAGAAATAAATTCAAGCCAAATTACTGTTTCGCGTGCAGGCTTTTGCCAGTGTTAAAGTTAATATAAGAAAATATTGCTTTCTTTGAGAATAAACAACAAAGTAGACTTTTCACTTCTGGTTTCCTACTGTTGTAGTATTTACAGCTTTTAATACGGTTACACAGTGATCCAATGATGTTAATGAATTATTCTCTCGATGTTTTGTTTAATTTTCACAAATTTTTAACTGATCCTAATGAGTGTGTGCTAAGTGCCTTCAAGGCTACTTAGTCCGGTTCCTATCATAGGAAGAGGAAAATATATGTTCTAACAGTCTATCTGTATAAACAGTGAATAGTCTTGATATGAAATTTGCACGTCATTCTGGGGTCCATTCTTAGATTAACTCTACTCTTTCCAAAAAATTACTTCCTAAAATATTTAATTAAATAACGAAAATTAAGACAATTTTCATCGTTTTATCTCAGTTTTTCGCCAATAATTTCAGAAAAATATATTGCACCTAGATTATTTGCATACCATCTTAAAGAGCAGAAAATCATTTTTTAATGATTTCAAATTAAATGTTATGTGTTCTTTTTCTTAATTTAATAAACATTTCAAATTTATTTCATACAAAGTTTTCAACAATGCTTTCTGTTATTGTAATTAAATTCAAACCATTGACTGTTTTATCAAATCCTTCATTCCGGTATTTTTGCCATTGAGAAAGTTATGATAAAAATATTGTTTTCTTTGAATGTTAACAGAAAGGAAGAAATTTTATTTCATAGCATATACCTCTTTCAATACATTTGCGCCACAACACAATGATGTTAATTCCTTTCCGCGATGCTTCATTTAATTTTACAAATTTTTAATGATCATAATGAGTGCTTAAAATCCTTCAAGATTGTCGAGCCCACTTCCTACTGGAGAGAGAGGGCCTAAGGAGAAAAAGAAAGAACACTATGTGGTTTTTTTCTGGTCAGTGACAAAAACACTAAAGAGAAGATAATTATAGTCCGGATAATGGCAAAAAATAAAAGATATGAAAGAGTTTCTGCTGTTGCCGTAGCAATGATGGGGAGGGGGAAATGGAGTATGAAGGACTATGAGATTCTTGCGAGGTGGTTCAAACTAAGGAGAGAAAAAGAAGGGTGTTTCAACTGCTGGTCCAAAGGTTCAGTTGATTACCGAAAATCAACGAAAGACACTTCCGCAAAAAACACTTTTAGTAAATTGAAAGTGTTATAAGTACTTGGACTTGAAAATATTTTTATCCCAAGCAACACCAGGCATATCAGCTAGTTTGAAATAAAATGGAACCAATAAAACTCACATACCCTTTCTATCAAATGCTGCAGCCTCAACCTATACCGATCTTTTTCTTGGCTAATAAACAATTCTTTAATAGCACCATCCAAAGACTGTGGTGCAGATATCTGCAAGAGTAATTTTTCTTTAATTAAAGAGAAATAAGAGAAACAGTCTAAAACATATCTTGAGTTTGTCTTAAAATGTAAAAAAATAACATAGTGAAGAGTAAAAATTAGTGCAACTAAACAATGAATACATAATCTTAAAAATTTACAATATCATCCAATAATTAATACAGAAAGATAAACACGAAATCTTCTAGCAAGATGATTAAAACTTGTCACGTTTTCTTAATACACAGCTACAAGATTTCTATCTGAAATTACTATACATGGATTTTTTTAAATAAAATTATTGAATCTAAATTTTTGAGATCTCAAACACGTAAAAAAGCACATGAATAATATTTTAAAATTCAACTGAAAAGGCTTGAAAAGCTTAACTGAAACATGAATTCATGATATACGAGATAAAACTAATGGATATATATATATATATAACATTTCAATTAACTGTGGCACCTAAAACTTGAAAACATACCATAGGCACAGACAAGCGACTAGCAGCATTTCCCTCCAATACATAAGAGCACCTGTGCAGTAAATAATTTTTAAATCCTTGAGGAGGCTTAGGATGAACTATGAACATCCCTTTTCTTCTTTTATCAACCTAAAATATATAATGAATTAAAAAAGAAGAAATATGTATAAAGTCACAGAGCATTAATAAATAGATAAGGCATGAAAGATATTTTTTCTTATTAAGGACTTACTTATTCTGAACACACACATACAGAGAAATAGCAATAATCAATATAGCTCAGTAGATTTTAATTATGTCAATCCTGATCCTCGCAATTATAAATCAATATATTGTACAATCAATACACATACACTTAGCAGCATTAAAATACACCTATACAGTTATTTCCATACAAGTCATACACAAGCTTCAAAATGATGATGCACAAAGGAAGATAAACCAACGTCAATTTCCATCATAGGAGTCACAACTCTCCCTAGAAAATTATCAAGAAGTCTACAGAGTTTTGCGAACTTTAGGATTAACACAGAATCTTTAAGAAAATACATGGTGATCATAAATTATCGGACCCATTTCAAAAATTAATAATAATAAAAACTAATAACAGTACATCTGCACCCTTTTTTTAAGTGAGACAGCAAATGAAAAAGTTTTTTTTTCCCAGATAGGTGGTGCACCATTGCGACATTCTAAAATGCTACAGCAAAAGATTTCACAATGGCTACCGATCAGCACAAGCCAATGCGAACTTCCTTGCTTCCTTTTTTAGTTTTTCTTGAATATCTTGTAAACTATTCAGTTTTTGAATTACAACTGATTTAACAAATTAAAGAGCGTAAAATTCCCTACAAACACATGCTTTTATTTTATTATTTTTTTTGTAGCTTTAATAGTTTCATAGATAATGGCTCTCAAAAATGGGAGATGTCCAATAATTTACGAACACCTAGACCACCGTAATGACAAATTACCTATAAAAAAAACATATTGTTGTAACATTATTAGTTTTTAAAATTAATTTTAGAAATGGGTCCAATAATTTATGACTACCTTACATTTATTAATATATATTATTCACTGTTAAATTCAAGAATGAACTTTTGCAAAAAGAATTAAAAACACCAAATTATGAATGCATCAGAAAAATGAATTAAAATATCTTTAAAAATAAAAATATTTATCACATGCATATATACACAGAAGCACCATATATGGGGGGGGAGGGGGGTAAATCAATTTACAGAAAGATCAACCTAGCAGAACCATTACATACTTTTTCACAGAATTTAATTACTTCTATATTTTACAGTCAATTAATTACTGAAGTTAACACAAATCCAATATTTCACTAACTTAAAAAAATTAGTTTTCAGATATGCTTTAAATTCCTAAGATAATACTTTTTCCAAGCTGAAAGAGGATGAGCACATTTTGTAACAAACAATAACATGCAAAACTTATTCGTAAAACTTGTATGTTTAAAAATGTGGGAAATCACACTTCCCTGCAAAGTGTCAATATAAATTGCAAAATAAAAGAAATATTTTAAGATTAATTCATGGCTCAAGCATGCCACAACATATTATTTGATAGTAGCATGATAAATCCATCTTACTACAGTAAAGCTGATTGCAAAAAAGAAATACATATATCTTAAGTAGTACACCTTTCATAGTTCTTTGAATAGAAACATAAAAATTACCTTCAAAACAGAAGAAAGAAAAAAAAAAGAATGATTTAAGTAATTAACTTTTAAAGCTCAAGAAAAAAATGAATCATTAAACGTCATAGGTTTATAAAAAATGCTAATGAGGATTTTCTGTAATGAGCAGCACATATCCTTTATCATACTAACAGGAATGATATGCCAATAATGTTACCACAAAGATTTCACAATTTTTGATTTGTTGAAACAAAGATAATAAAGTACATGAACTGTTTGTAATTCAATTTTCCAATTGAAGGGATAGGAGGTGTCTTAAAATCTGATGTACAGAATTGTTATTCTATCTACAGATGTGAACTACAGACAGATCTCAAGTCCATGTCATAATACTGTAAATCAGAGAACAGGTTATTCTTATTTACTTTGCACGGACAAGCATATAAAATAACAAAAACCTCATCATTTTAAAGTTGCAATATTTATTGTTTGTAACAAGCTGATACATAAATTTAGCTTAAAATAAAAGCAAGAAGTTTAAAAAATTCTTATTCTCCTGAAAAGTTGCAACTATTATTTGACATTTAATATGGGAGTATTTATATGGCTTATATATAAGCCATAATATTAATGTAATAACCCATATAATAATATAAGTATAAGCTATAATTTATATGGCTTATACTTATATAGATGAGTCTCTGGGCCATCTCATTGCATTAAGCTAACATCTCTCTGAAAAATATTGCCGAGATATATGACGGTAAGCAAAGGGAGAAAGCAATATACGCTCCAGCACCTGATTTGGTTTTAGAGACAGACCCCTTTAGTATTATTCCGAAACAAAAGAAACCAATTTTGTGTGCGCATGTGAAATTTTACTAGGCCCAAAAACAACAAAATTGTATGATATTAGGAGTTAAACTTAATTAGTTAAATTTGGCAAATTATCTGCATCAAGTTCAAAAAGAATATGAAGACGAATTCAGTATATTTCAAACTCAATTAAGATTCAAGGCATTTCACAAAAAATTCCACTAACAGATTCCAGAGTTCCCACTCTTATTCAGGAAAAAAATTTCAAAACTATTTCAGAAAATTCAAAGACCAGAAAATTATATATTTTAGACAAAAAAATGCAAATGATAAATTTAAAGCAAATTAATCCTTTGAATTTTTATTTTTAAAATAAAAAAAATAATATGGATCTACAATTCTAATGATTAACCTATGTACCAATTTTTATCCATTTAGCTATTTAAGTTTTTGTGTTCACATGAACACAGACTTCCCTGGCTCTACGGAATTAAATAATACATTTTGAAAACTGATTTCACTGCAAAGAAAAATGGTTATTGGTATTTAAAACCAAATACTGTTCAAATATATCAGTTACTTTCCAAATACATTAGGATAATTGCAGGACTATTCTACTCAATGGAGAAATACCCTCTGAAGCTTTTACTGTATAGTCAAATTAAGCTGTGTTTGAATATACAAAGAAAAGATTGATGATTGACAGCATTCCCATACAAACACCATTTTTCTGGTGGCAGAATTCTGAAGGCAAAACCAAGCCACAAATTGGTTTTCTCTTCTGTCCCAAAAAATACTGGATGAACATTTTACTTATTTTTCAAGGACCCAACAAAAAAAATCAAGTACTTTTCCAGGGCTTTGAGTAAGGCAAATAAAATTCAAGGAGTTTTCAAGGACCATGGGAACTCTGTAGCGCACTTTGGATTTTAAGGACAGGGACACACATATGTAACAGCCCTCCCCCCCCAATTGCATTATACAACTGGAAGCCGAATTGAAAATACAAATCTGAGCTAAATTTGTTTTTGCAAAACATTACACAATTCTTAATTAATTATTGCATTATAAGTAGTCTGTGAATAGCCACACCACACATTTAACAGCAGCAATAAAAATCCAGTAGGTACAACTGGAAGTTATGTGCATCTTTTGATAGTAGCAGTTCTAATTCTGCTCGATATCAATATATCTCATCATGCTAACCCTCCATTTAATAACTCTTAATATTTACTATAGGCATAGTTTTCAATAATAAATCTGAAATTCAATCAATTGGTTCTCCATTGCATAACTACCTCCAATTGTTGCTTATACGAATTTGGCAAAAAATGCTTACTTGTTTCCTGATATTTAAGTACATTTGGTAAGAGTTCAGTTGTTGATGTTGCTGCTGTGAATCCTCATTACTCGATGAGGCAGAAGATGGGTTCTGAGAATTGCTCTCATTCCCAGTCTCTCTTTGACGCAGCTTCCTTTTTCTAGGATGAACATCAATTTGTATTTGCATTTGCTCATCATTTGAACTTTCTCCAGAGCCTTCTCCCTTCTGGTTACTAGAAGACACCACATTAGAATTAGTTGATGATTCAGAACTGTGACACTGATTGGAAGTACTACTGGACATTGCTGCTTGCATACGCTGACTACTACGAGTCACTCGCTGGAACCTCTCTTCAGGAGGATGCGAGTCCTCTTTTGATTTACCAGGAGTTTCTGACTTAGTGGCCTCACGGCTACTTTCACCAGTACTGACTGGATCTCCACTCATGTCCATTGTATCAGCAGTGGTGGTATTTACAACATATGGCAAGGCCTGTTTGGAAGATGATACCTTACTTCTTTCACGAGTTTCCAGCTCCAAAGCGCTAGAACCAGAAGGAATGACAATTTTTAAAGGAGGAACTTTAGGTGAATGAGGACCAACCACTGATGGACCATTGAAGGCATTAGTTGTGTCAACATTCATTTCATTAGAATGAGTCTCTGCATCACTAGGATTGCTTTCAGTGTCCGAACTAGACTGGCTACCACGCTTGCGAATTTTTGGGCTTCGCTGGTCATTATGGCCATCTTGGGAATTCTTGTTTGAAGGAGATTTATGGCCTTTACTAGAATTATGCCTACTCTGAGCACTGTCATTACTTTTTCTCCTTTTACGACGAACTTCTTCCTTTTCTTTTTCAGCATCACTGGTACAATCACGATCCTTGGAATTAAAATCAATGCTCAGTCGGCCACCATTCACTTTGGATGCGACACTATCTGATGTGTCCATCTTTTCTACAGAAACAGATTTATCCGAGTCCAATGTTTCTTCTACTTTTTTTTCCTTTTCACACTCCTCTACTTCTTTGCATGTACTGCTCACTGCTTCACACTTGCTCCCAATTCCCTCACCATCAGAAGTGGACGAGACACACTGAGTAGACAAAACTGTGGCATCATCTTTGCGGAAATCATACACATCACCCTTTGTTTCCATTGTAACGCAATAGGACTGGTATTTGGGTTGAAGAGAACTAATGTCATTAACCTTGGCACTGCTTGAACTTTTGTCATCCCTCGTTCGAATGGACTGAAATCGAAGAGTCAATCTTGGGGAGGTGGGTTTATCTGCACCTGCACAATTAGAAAATCCATCTCTTATAAAACCTTTCCATATATAAATATAAACCTTTTCATATATAAATATTTATATAATTTGAGACTAACATACTATATGCTAATGAAACACTATAAACAGAAAAATACCTTTATGTGTTTGATTTTGAGGTGAATTCTTTCTCATGGTAAGTTCACATAAAGCTGAGATAGACTGGCAGGGTGACTTTCCGCTCTGCCGTTCTTCCACAACCTCAGTAGATCTGAGGGGGTCTTTTTGAGATGGAGACTCTTCTGAAACAATAAGAAAAGTTTTAAACTACTTTCTAGACTCATAGATTTCAAAAAGATGTCGACATAGTTATTATTATCAAAAGAATTACTAGATCTTATAAATTCATCTCATTAATACAAGAGCTTAGATGATTTCTGTTCTAAAACAGATATGGACTAACCAATCGAAATAAGTTATTTCATTATTTTACATATTTCAAAGTTTTCAGATTAAAAGGAGTTTGACAGAACCAAAAACATCTTATGCCCTCTTGCATTACTTTTAAAGAAATAAAATGGCAAAAACTGCTTTACAAACCTTTTAAGCTCTTTTGTTTCCGAGAATCTAACGCTTTTCTCAAAACTTCCCTAACCGCTTCTGATCCAGCAACATCAGCAGGTGTTTTCCCATTAGCATTTTTCTCGTGAGGGTTAGCACCATGTTCTAACAGAAGATTTATGATCTAAAAAATAAATATATATACTTGAAAACAAACCTGCGCAAGAATCTGCCTCGTTGACTTCTTTCTGCTAAAAAATAATTTTTTAACCAAATAAAATCATCTGATAATTATACTACAACAGTCTAAATAGGAAGATATCCATCTTAGTATATCATACAGATAAAATGTTATGAGAAGTCAGTTACAAAGAAAAAGGATTATCTCTGAAGTTATAAATCCAATATAATTTTCCTCAACCAACAATAATGGTATTTTTCAAGATAACTGAAAACATACTTATTTATTCCCTATCTCTACTGATAATAAAGCAGAAATTGTGCGTTTCTGTACATCTAATTTAAGACCTTTGACTACTAACGAGACATATACGTCCCACTTCCATTTTCAAATTACAACCGGGATAAAAATTGCTTTGAAACTCATTGTAATATGTCCCAGCTGTAAAATAAGAATAATTGTGCACATTTCATCATTAGTCACCTAGATAGCACAGCCTATTTTTCCTCTAAAAGCTAGTGTTTACTAAAGACTTTTTTTCTGTGCATGTAAGTTCGATAGTTTTGATCTATCAGTAAGCAATACACATTTTTTGCAATAATATTGATAAAATATTGTAAATATATAAACAAGTTTTCACAATAACAAACATATTTCATGCATCAAAATGTAATGCTTTTTGATTATGGGACTATTATGTCCCAGCTTTTGGTATAAAATCTACTTGGAAAAAAAACCCTGAATAATAAATTTGGCTCATTTGGAGCTTATTATCTTCATTCATATAGGATAAAACAAATTTTAAAAAATTCCACACAGAAAATTGGAAAATTAAAATAATAATTCATAGTCAAAAGGTTAATAAATTTTTAAATATATTTTTTAGGCACAATTTACAATACTTCATATTATTGCAATGAAAGTCAAATTGTTTTCACTGTTTAAACAAATATTTAATTGCATGCATGTTGAAGGCTAAAGTAATATCCTAATGGATTTTGCTCTTTTTATTTCATCAATTTTTCTGTGAAATCTAAGACTCCTCTAAAATAATAAGTGTATTAGGAAATATATCCAATAAGCTGAAAAATTATGGTTGCTATGTTTTAAATTTTTTATCAGCATGTTTTAATCCAGCTAACATACTGCTGGATGTAAAATTAAATGTGCCACACCATTTTAAAGTTGAAATCAAATGCATATTTTGACGAGGAACAAGAGAGTGAAGTTGGTATCAAAAACATACAATTAAATGTTAAATGACACGGACAGAGTTACTTGACTCCATTAGGGGCATTCATACAAACAATGAAGAGAATAAGTGCAAGATACTAAAAGAACATATTTAAATGCCTGTCACAATTTGAAGTTTAATATTATTTTGTTAAGGGAACCATGAACATCAAATTAAGCATAAGAGATTCTATTGACATTATATTTCTGGTGAACAAGTTGGTAGCCGAAGGTGGCTAGTATAAAAATCAGGCAGCTCATGATTATCCATGAACCACAATACAGGGTCTTGACATATGAGTGAGCTTTCTTCTGACCAACAGATCACAAGTCAGATTCACAATTTTCTACACTATTTAAAATGCAAATAGTCTATAAAAATATACACATTCAATTTATATACATGTAATTTTTGTCAAAAATATGAAAAATACATGCTATACAGTCTATTGTAAACAAACATACAACCAGAAATTAATTTTATTCTGATTATTTATTTATTTATTATTTTTTTTTTGCAGCAATAAGTTGAGGAGCAGATGTGACAATGTCACTCAGCAAAAAACAAACCACTATCTTTTGTAAACTAGGCCTATAAAGCTCATTTTTTATCCAATTTAAATGTGATTTGGGAGTTTGTTTTTTATCCAATGTTAAGTTTATCATACCTAAATTATTCTTTATTTAGTAAACTAGCAGTACGTTCACAGCATTGCCCGTAGAATCAGGACTTCAACAAACTGGAAAGGGGTTGGAAAAAAAAAAAAAAAAAAAAAAAAACATGCCTACAATGACATGAAAAAGTTTTGAAAATAAAATAAAAAACAAAATATACACATTATTGATTTTTCTTCACGTTAATGATATTTCAACTGTAGAAAAACAGTACAGAGTACGTTAATACAAAACAATATTAAAAAATTGCAGCGTGAAAATGATTATACAGCAAGCAAAATATGCAAGACAAATAAAATCTTAAGACACTGCTGAAAATAATAATCGAAGTCATTCAGTTGAAGGCTATGATGTCTCCTGCGCTCTGCACCGTCAGCCAATGAAATTGCAACAATGTATGCTGGGAAGGCTCCAGAGAAAGTATTGTGGGAGAAAGCTCGCTAGAGAAAAATCTCTTTGAACTGACCAGGGAAAAATTAAAATAAATAATAAAACGAAAAAGATATTTTAACCATTCTTGTTTTAAATTCGACAGAAATGTTCCAGTCATAAGCTGAAAAAAATTGAAAACGATAGTGTTATTAGAACGTTGGATGCTAGAATTTAAAGAAATCCGAATGAAAAATTAATATAAAACTGACTATTTTTCAAAAATTTCTCAAAATTCAGTAAATTACATTAGATGTACAAAAATCACATTACAACGGAAATCGGTTGCTCTTTCTGATGGTGTACCTATTTTTTCGTACAATTATTCGAAACCATGATATTGAGAAATTACTGCAAAAAATCAACCAAAACACAAAACATTAAATAAAAAATTTTCTCGATTAAATTTTAAAATTCTGGCTTCGAGGTGCATTTAGTCACCATTACGACTACCTGTGTGCCAAATTTCATGGCTGTAAGTACTATAGATTTGTCTGAATATCAGGCGCACACAGAAACATTGCCTTTTATAAGTATAGATATCACTGGTGTTTTACTTTCCGACTCTTTGCATGACTTAATGATACTACTACCATAGGAAGGCAAGTCAAAATGAATAATACTCTTTAAATACATTATACTGGGCTTATTTTAAACCATGAATATATGCATTAGATGATGCAGTTTTTAGAATTTATCCAGCTTTAATATAATATAACTGGAGGGCCAAAATTTTATTTCATTATAAAGTTACAAGTTGATAAGTTTACAAAATCCAAATGCATCAAAGGTGCAATTAAAAACACATTATAATTTTATTTTTTCATAGAATTAAATTAAAACAGCATTCAGGGATTGATCTAGGTTTTATTTTAGGGGCCCATTTTTGTGGAAAAATTTTTGTTGTGAAAAATAAAAATATTTTTATCATGTAACAGGGTGGCCACAATTTGAACTTTCTGATTTTCCCTGATTTTTCTGATATTTCCAGGTCTAACTTAAGTTTCCCCTGATTCTACATGTTATTTCTCCGCACACCTCAAACACCAAGATTTGCACAGCTTCTTATCTTTTTAATCCTCATCATTTTTACTAGAGCTCTTTTCAATAAAATAATTGTTGGAATTAGCTCATGAAAAAATGATGCCAAGATCCCAAAATATTTATAACGCTGAATTATGACATAATTTAAAAAGTAAAATCTAGAAGATAATAAATATAAAAAAAACTTTTACCAATGCATTAAAAAAGAAAATAATTTTTTTGGCAAATATCTGCAGGTTTAAACAAAAATTATAAAAGCATGCGGCGCTGCAAACAATATAAATCACCATATAAAATAAATCATAAGTGTGATTGCAATTTACTTATAGTGTTCCTACCTTCGCCTCACGCTTTTTGTTTTGAGCTCCAGATTTTTGACAAAAATATTTTTTTCTTTTTTAATGCATTAGTAAAAGCGTTTTTTTTTTTTTTTTTTTTTTTAAAGTTTTTTTAAAATACTTATTATTATCTATCAAAATATTTTTTTCGGTATCCCTACACTTGATGTCTTTTTAGATTTCTTCAAACTTGCATAAAAACTTGTTTGGTAGGTTTGAAACAACACAGTATGTAAAATGACTGCATAAAATTTTCAATCATACAAGGAGATGTCTTTTTCCATTCATAATTAGCCTTATGACATGCAAGTCGATTTTTTCAATATAGATTACATCTAACAGGTCATAACATAAAATTGAAGAAAATAAAATCTCCTAAAAAGTTTAGAGAATATAACTCTTTTGAGAGAATAGTTATTAAATGACTTATTATTTTTATCAGTTCAAGCAAATTTTTTTAAATAAATGTAATGGAAGCGAAATAATGAAAAAATATAATAGTTAGCTTCTTCTAGTTTTAGAAAAAAAAAAAAAAAAAAAAAATTTTAAATAATATTTCAGCCTATGAATTGGATGTAATCGGTTTGCAACTTTTGGAATATTATGCATTTTTTAAAATAAATAGAACAGAGGTGTAGTAATGATAAACTATGATAGTTTGCCACTTTCTAAAAAAACATGATTTTAAATAATATCTTAAAATATAAAATGGATAGAAATAAATTGGAAATTTTGGAAAATAAGTTTCGGGAAATCAACCAAATATCGGAAGGGTTGACAACTATATGTAAAAAAAGAAAAAGAAAAAAAAGAACCAAAATAATCTATAAAAAAGATAAATGAACTATGCATATAAAATGTATGGAACACTGAGTCAGAGAATATGCAGAGGCGGATTTAACGGTGGGAGAACATGCGGGGCACCGACCTCCATTCCCAATTTTGCACTATTAGTTGGCCTCAACTGACCAAAATCCACCTCAGAGAATATATATTAAAGTTGTTGTAAGTTGACGTTTAATGGAGGGAGGGAGAAGCGAAATGACTCAAAAGTGATTTCGGATTCACAAGTGCTTTCGGCGGTTGCTGCAGAAAAGCTTTATAATGCTAGTTCACCTTTTAAATATTAGATCAATTAAAGATTAAAATAAAATAACAAAAATCCTTTCCTTAATATTCAAGCACAGATCCGGCAGAAAGATAACATAATTTGATGATTCTTTGGCTTGTGGCTTCCTCAAATGCATCCTGCATGTGATCTTGTTTCTCTCCAACACGACGTGTAGGAACATTAACGTCTCCTCCGCTATTTGACCTTGAAACACAGTAGAAAGAGGGAAAAAATACAATACTGACAGCCAGAATGCAAACAAACGTTGGCATCATTCTTCCTATCACCACGATGTTCAGCAACCCTCGTTGTCAAGGTCGCAAGTGAGTGCGACAGGAATTTGAATTTGGCTATTTATCATGCCTTTGGAACAAAATAAAAATGGCGTACAATTCAACAAACCGGCAGTGGAACAAACAAATCGGCAGTCGAATAAACAAAGAGGCAGTTTTACATAATGTTTGGAAAAGGTTGACGAATTCCCCGATTTTCCTCAAAATTCCCAGTCTGTGGCCACCCTGTGTAAAATCTTCAATTTTAGAAGTCATATTTCTACATTTTATGCTAAATATCAAAAGTGTTCCAATGAACCAAATATATGCAGTAATTTGATATAATGCTGAAAAAAAAACTCATATATATATTTTGTGCAATGCCTCATTCAAAAACTTTTAAAAAAGAAACCAGATTAAAAAAAGGGGCTGTTTTTATGAATTCAGGGTACGTAGTGAGAAACTGTTGCAAAAATTAAGGACTTTTTAAGCACCTTAACCAAAAAAATAAAGCACTTTTGTGCATGCATGCATATGTCAACCCACGTATGTTACAAGCATATGATGATTTCTGTTTTATAATAATGCATAGTTTTTATTGAAAATTTAAAAAAACATATTTTTAAATTTTATTATTTATTTCCGTATTTGCACAACGTCTTCTATTGTAAAATAAAAGATGTGTTTCTGATTTTATAAAAAAATTAAAAATGATAATGCAAATTGTCATGATCAAAAATTAAATTAATTTTTATAAGATTAACAATAAAAAGTATGTTACTTTTTTCAACATTTCTTAAAATTAACAAATTACCAGTTAATTCGCCCCTTCGGGATAATATTTCCAGTATTTTAATATATGGCATTACCCATTGTTGAAGCAAGAGGAAGCATAAAAAAGGTCATTAATAGTCCAGTCAATGAAGGGTTTGGAAAAAAAATATATATATATTAAATCATATAGTTTTGAAAATTGGCATACATGTTAGTGATAGTCTCCTGATGAACATACAAAAGTCCCTGGTCCTGAATTATTTAACGAATTAATGAGTGTAAAATATTCCCTATAAAAAATATGCTTTTATTCTAGCTTTTCAAGTTTCTGAGATAAAAGGTCTGAAAGTTTGCCGTCATCTTGGATTTAATACCCCTTTTTTAAGTGTTTTTTAATATCTCGAAAACTATTCGATTTGCAAGTTTGTTTTAATCAGCAAATTAATGAGCGTAAAATTCCCTACAAATGCATGCCTTTATGTTTCTTCTATCTTTAATAGTTTCCGAGGGAATGGTTCTCAAAGTTTGCCACCATCTTAGAATTCATCCCCTTTTCCTCAGTTTTTCTTGAATATCTCGAAAATTATTTAGTTTTCAAATCACACGCGATACAAAAAATAAAAAAAAACGTAAAATTCCTAACAAGACTGCTTTTATTTTTGTTCTAGTTTTAATAGTTACCGAGATAATGGGCTTCAAAGTTTGCTACCAACTTTGGATTTCATCCCCCTTTTTCAGTTTTTCTTAAAAATCTCAGAAACTATTAAAACTAAAAGAAAATTAAAAACATGTATTTGTAGGGAATTTTACGATCCTTAATTTGTTGTATTATATGTAATTGAATAGTTTTTGAGAAATTCAAAAAGACGGGAAAGGGGGGGATGAAGTTAAAAATGGAGGCAAACTTTGAAATCCATTATCTCAGAAACTATTATAGGTAAAAGAATAATAAATGCATGTATTTGTAGGTAATTTCATGCTCTTTAATTTGTTAAATCAATTGTAATTTGAAAACTGAACAGTTTGAGATATTAAAGAAAAACTTTAAAAAAAGGGGGATGGAATCCAAGATTGCAGCGTGAGCCACACTCCCAGGACCAGGGACTTTTAGTATGTTCAACAGAAGCCTCTCGCGAACATGTGTACCAATTTTCAAAACTATACGATTTAATGTTTTTTTTTTTCATCCCCATTTTGGAAATCTATTGACTGGACTATAAGTATTATCATAACATGTGTTGACACCCCTGGATCTATCTCACCCAGGATTCCTTCCTGAATTCTTCCCTTTTGTCGATTTTCTTTCTAGATACATCCGGTAAACAAAACTTTATGACTATGCTTTCAATATAGTATTCAAGGGGAAACAAAAAAGATTGTTTTCTTTGCACTTCTTGAGAAAATTAAGCACTTTTTAAGTACCTTTTTTCCAAAATTAAGCACTTTTAAGGTGCTTAAAAATGGATTTCAAATTTAAGCACTTTTCATGACGCTACGCACCCTGGAATTTGAATTTTGTGAAGGGGCCCCAAAATGTCCCTAATTTTCGTCTGGATTGACCCATGACATTGTTTTGGTCACATCTAAATTTCACATATTATGGTATCGCTACCCAGAAAGTATTGAAAGAATTAAGTTGGCATAAATTCAATGTCCACCAAATGTAAATACATAATACAACACAAGTGCAAATTTTCACTGGCAAAAGTTAGGTTACAGAGAAAAGGAATTTTTAGAATTAACACATGAAGACCATCTACACAATTAATATCCCACTTATCAGCTTACTAGTTATTAAGATATTATGTCTTCATTGATAGATCAAAAATATTACAGCTCTGAACTTCAAATTAAAATTAATTTATTTTCCAAAAAACAGGTCTATTTAGAGACCTGTTTTAGAATAAATAATTAACATACATGAAGTAGAGAAAAAATAAATAATTGAACCTACTTTCTCATGTTGGTTTGTTGCTGCATCATGCAATGGGGTTAACTTTTGCAAACCAGCAGCATTCACATTTGCACCATATTCTATTAGTAATTTAGCAACATCATACCACCCATAATTGCATGCTTCATGAAGTGCCGTCCAACCTTATAAAATAAAAACTTTAATTAGAATATTATAACTTCATAAAATCTCCAAGTGTCATTGGACAATATATGAAAATTACTTAATATTACTGTCATTTAAAAGTAAAGAAAAAAAAAAAATAAGGTATACATTTACAATGAAGTCCACTGAGACTAGGGATTGCAATCCGGAAAACTAGATCCAGTAATCCGGCATTATTAGACGTCTACCGGATCCGCTAAATTAAAAAAATACATGAAGCCGATTTCTTGAAAAAATACTCGCGTTGTTGCAAAGTAGGTACTTAAATGCGTGGTGTGTACAAGTTGTTCGACGCTGACTCACCCGCTTCACATATCGACATTCTTATTGTTCAATTGATAGATGAATTATATTTATGTTGCATTTACGAGTACGAGAATGATTTAAGTAGATAATTAGACTTAGAAATGAATTGAGTAACGATCCATATTTCCGATTTTACTTTATAATATGACTTCCTTCTCACATAGTGACCGAAATAACGTTTTAAATTGCAAGTATGTACCTATTTGTGTTGCATTGCAGATACTAGTCTAAAAGTTCGAAAACAAACATGTCACTTTTGAAACCAATTCAGAATGAAAACAGGAATATTAATATACTTACAGAATAAAAAAAAAAAAAGGTGATGATGATACATTTACTATGCCGAAAAAAAAAATTGTAAGACTAGAAATGAAAAATATCTTAGAAAGAGTTGTTCCAAGATGATAGCTTTAAAGAAAACGTAGATAATATAGTAGAAAATAACAGAGATTCATTGTCATTGAAAAGTGATTTGACATTACAGAAAGAATTACAAATGCAAATCCAGCAAGATATGAAAACCTAGAGCATAAATACCAAAAAAAGGAGAAAGATTATGAGAAAACATTAAGAAAGGAAATGACTGCATGTGAAAGTGAAGGAGTTCGAGGAAAATACTTGTCTTCTATTCATGAGTATTTGTTGACAATAAAACTAACAAGTGTAGAAGCAGAAAGGGCTTTCTAGGTCGCTGCTTATATTTGCAGCTCTGTAAGAAGTCGATTGACAGATGACACAATTAACACTTTTTGTTTCCTACGATAATTTTTTCAAAACCAAAGTGAGTTTTTTTAATTGTTTTACTTAAAATAATAATTTAAAGCAAGTATATTAAAAAATACGAAGAAGTTTTAAACTCGTTATTGTATAATTGTGTGCCATTGATTTAACAGATTCATGATGACTGTCATAATTATAAGAATGAGACTGCTTGGTGTGTCTAAAATACCTAATTATTGTGATCTCAGTTGATCAGCTTGATTTAGTTAGATTTAATATAAGTTACTTACATAATATAAGTTACATTACAAGTTATCATTGATGCCATTTGGGTCATTCCATGTCAAGTGATCCAGAGCTGGTTGCTTGACCATTTTATAATCAAATGATTTTTTGTATGTTGATTCCTACGTAATTAGAGAGTCCAAAAAGACAAATTTTAATTTTTTTATCCTTTTCCGAATTCCGATGGCAGCCATTTTTGTTTTACAAAACATGCCGATTTTTGCATCTGTAGGGGTTTGCGTTAACTTATATTACTCGGAACTGGTGAACCTGAGGTTGATGAAACAAAAACCAGTCTATTTAGGAAGATACAGCCTTTATTATTTCCAGTACACATTTAAGGAAAATTGTATCCCAAATAGCAAAAATCAGCCTAAAAGTTTGACTTTAAAAATGACAATTTTTCAATTTTTGAAGGCATATAATTCCCAAAAGGAATCTCTTCTCCATATTACTTTTGTGGGGATGTGTAGCTACCTTAATGTACTGTAATTACAAAAAATTTCAACCCTGAGATTTGCTTCTTTTAAGAGCTACGGGCTTTCAAAATCCGAAAATTTCAAAAAAATCCAAATTTCGACACCTTATATCTTGGTTGGGGCAAAGTTTAAAAATCTGAAATTTTTACAGATAAATCCTCTATAGTGTATTATACTGCTGTAAAAATTTCAAGTTTGATATTCATCTATAAGTCAAGTTAGAGGACTTTAAAAATCCCATAAAAAACGCATTTTTTTGCCAAAAATGAGGGAGCATAAATTTGACTAAGTACTATTTTTATCATTAATAAATTATAATATGATATAACTACTAGTACCTATTACATATAAACTTAACTTTTTTACATGAAGTAGCTTGTGCACACTTTAAATGTATAATGAAGTTGAAAAATTTGAGTATGTCACTTTAGGTTCCACAGAATAATTGAGGCTCCTCTATTCACTTATTTTATAACACAGTTTTACTATGGTTACCATTGTTAAAACACTTTAGAACTTCAAATAAAAGTATCGATATATACAACTAACACATCACAAAAGTATATAAGTATAAAGTCACTATACACGCGAGTCAGGTTTTTCGTTCTACCTTGATTTGTATCATTAAGAAGTTTTGATATTTCTTCACTTAGTTTTGGGGAAATGTTATGTGTCCTTCCAGTACTTGTTGTAGTTCTAAGGCACTTAATTTCCTTAAAACATTGTTCATGGGTACCCAAGTCTAGTCTTTCTCCTTTTTCTTAAAAGCTATTCTTGGACCGGTGGGGATGATAAAATGTTACAAGCACATCTTTATTTATGTCACTAATATCATTCACCTCTGCCAGCCACCATTGACCATCACATACACATGCAATAGAATCTCTTGTGTGAAGTGTTATTTGTACAGCTTATGTAGTGGAATGAATTTCATATTCCATAGCTTGTGAAGTAATGAAGCACTTCAGGTTACTCTCTGACACAGGAACAAAACAACGGAAATTCCTTGTACCAGTAATTGCCACAGAGTTTTCAAATCGGTCAAGAAGTTTATTGTTATGATGTTGAATGATCTCTTCATCTTTTATGTAAATGAAGGCGATTCCTTTTAAATGTTCATGACGAAATTCAAACATTTCTGATGGTGTCAATATTTGGTTAGTTTATGGTCACTGGAGACTTGCTTTGGTTTGTGGAAGTCTATCACAAAAGTTTGTGAACAGGTCTGAACATCCACACATTTTGTTGAATAAGTATATTAGGCCTACAGCATTTTAAGAGATTATCTTATAAATAGAAACATGACATAATATAATGTTATAACTTAACAGAATAAATACGAAGTAAAATTATTGCACCAAATGGTGCATTATTTGAAAATATAAACGTCATAAGAATTAATTTGAATTGTAATTTTAATTACAAATATTACTTGAGGTCATATTATAATTTATTGATGATAAAAATAATATTTAGTCAAATTAATGCTTCGCCATTTTCGGCAAAAAATAACGTTTTTTATGGGATTTTTAAAGTCCTCTAACTTGAATTGTAGATAAATATCAAACATGAAATTTTTACAGCAGTCTAATACACTACAGAGGGTTTATCTGTAAAAATTTCAGATTTTTAAACTTTGCCCCAACAAAGATATAAGGTGTCAAAATTTTGATTTTTTTTTAATTTTCGGATTTGGAAAGCCTGCAACTCTTAAAAGAAGCAAATCTCAGGGTTGAATTTTTTTGTAAATACAGTACATTAAGGTAGCTACACATCTCCACAAAAGTAATATGGAGAATAGATTCCATTTGGGAATTATATGCCTTCAAAAATTGAAAATTTGTCATTTTTAAAGTCAAACTTTTAGGCTGATTTTTGCTATTTGGGATACAATTTTCCTTAAATGTATACTGGAGATAACAAAGGCTGTACCTTCCTGAATAAATTGGTTTTTATTTCATCAACCTCGGGTTCACCAGTTCCAAATAATAAAAGTTAATGCAAACCCCTACAAACGCAAAAATCAGCATGTTTTGTAAAACAAAAATGGCTGCCATCGGATTTCAGAAAAAGATAAAAAATTAAAATTAGTCTTTTTGCACTCTCTAATTATGTAGGAATCAACATACAAAAAATCATTTGATTATAAAATGGTCAAGCAACCAATTATTTTTTTTCTGGATCACTTGACATGGAATGACCCATTTGTGAAATCTAGTAAGCGAGACTGAACTTAACCGGCCGTCATTATCTAATTATTATTAAACTAATATAACAATTACAATTTAACTAGTTACACTGCACTTAGTTTTTATTGTTGATTCACACGTAAATGTTGATTAATTATAATAGTGTAAATAAAGTTGATTTCATAAGAAATTAACGCTTTTTTTATAAACTTTGTAACACTCTCACTTTATCATCTTTTATACAGTTGATTTTGGAATGAAAAGGCAAAATAGTTTTGATGTGTCCAATCCGGCCGGATCCCATCGGATCTGACCGGATTGAAACTGGTGCCGGACTGCAATCCCTAACTGAGACTAGTAATAGAACAATGATATCAATATCTCGAGAAAATTATAAATTTTAACAGAATTTGTAATTCAAATCAATTTATAGGAATAAGAGATGTATGAAAAATTGTTTTATTAATTTGAATTTCTTTTAGAAACTGCTGATTTATCAAAATTCCTTTACACAAAGTTATAGAGTCAGGTGAGGTAAAATGGGTAGTCAAAACATATGGCTTATAGAACAACAGATTTTTAATTATATTTGTAGTTTTTTGAGTTGGATATTATAGTTAGCTTTTCTGACTTCCATTCCTCAACTGATATTTTTTTTGTTTCTTTATAAGTGAGTGGTAACACATTACACAAAAGTGGATAAGTTTATGCCACATGTTATGTGCTCTAACTTTCACTACTAGGACCAGATTAGTGAGGAATTCTTATTATAGTGGCATAATATCTTTTTTTTGGACATTTCTGCTGCTTCCAATTGCAGCTAAGGGGGAAAAAAAATCTTTTTAATATCATATTTCATGGTTCGTACACTTAAGAACAAAAAAAATTTCAAGGACTTTTCAAGGAATGCCAAAACATAGACATAATGCAGCACACCACAAGTTATAATAATGGTTATAGAATAAGCTTCATTCAATACATAAGAAAACGTCACATTTCCTGTCTATTTAAAAGAATTCCTATTACTTCATTTAAAGAACTGTGAAGCATAATTTGAATTCAACAGACACTTTATTGTTAGAGAATTTTTAAATATCATTTTAACGTAGAAATAACAAGCATTTTGAAATTAAGTTACATATTTCTCAATACAGTTGAACCTCGTTAACACGAACACGCTTAACGCAAATTACTGACAGCATGAACGGTTAAAAGTCAAAAAATGAAAAAATTTAGTAAAATAAAGTAAAGTCATTTAGCCAATTTTCTTTTCTAAATCTTCTATTGCATTATTGATTTCAAGTAATTTCTCTTCTCTTGCTTTAGCAGATCTCCTTAAACTATTAGATTTGCAAATTGAAGTCACAGCATTATTCTCCTCAGCTTTTTTCTGCAAATTCATCTGCAGACCTTATCAAAGCCTTGATATCTTTTTCCAAGCGTCTTTTTTTGTTTTTCAGTTCTTATATTTCATCAAAAGTTAGGCTTTTCTCTTCTTGT
Organism: Araneus ventricosus; assembly: GCA_013235015.1. Taxonomy (NCBI): domain Eukaryota; kingdom Metazoa; phylum Arthropoda; class Arachnida; order Araneae; family Araneidae; genus Araneus; species Araneus ventricosus. The sequence goes on along the minus strand of BGPR01008655.1, from coordinate 21,864 downwards.
TCTGAAACGACAGCAGTTTTGATCCTCTAAGTATTTCATACTAGCAGGACGCGCACGGCTTTGCCCGTGGAATCAGGACTTCAACAAAATAAAAAAAAGCCCACATACAATTACATAAATAAAAGTTTTAAAAACGAAATCAAAATAGAAATATATATATATATTATTGAGTTTGTCCGCTTCTTTTCCCTCTAGACCGAGTACCGTTAATCCAAAATAATGTTAAAAAATTACAATGTGATATTTATTACATCGCAAACAAAGTTTGAAAGGCAAAGAAATAAGTTAAGACACACTTAAAAATAATAATAGAAGTCATCGAGTAAATAAATCATCTCCTCGCAGAGCACGAAAGTAATGACGTCACCCTGCCTTGTCAGCCAATGAAATTGCCGCAACGTTCCGAAGAGTTGTCGTGGGAGGAGGCCGCTAAAGAAAAAATATCTTTCAACTACCAGGAAAAAATTAATTAAAAAAATGGGAAAAGATATTTTAACAATTCTTGTTTTAAATCCAACAGAACCGTTGCAGTTATAAGCTGAAAAATTTTGAAAATGATATCTTTATTAGAACATCGGATGCAAGAGTTTTAAGGATTCCAGAAAATTTTATTTTTGATAAGTGATTATTTTTTAAAAAATTCCCAAAATTCAGTAAATTACAATAGAAGCTCAAAACTAACTTCATTAGAACGGAAATCGCATGATCTTTCTGATGGTTTATCTATTTTTGTCATACAATTATTCGAAACCATTCTATTGAGAAATTAGAGCGAAAAATCAACCAAAACAACACAAAACATTGAATAAAAAATGTTCTAGATTAAATTTTAAAATTTCGGCTTCGAGGTGCATTCAATCACCATTACGACTACCTGTGTGCCAAATTTCATGGCTGTAAGTGCGATAGATTCGTCTAGACATCGCAGACAAACACACACGCACACAAACATTGCCTTTTATAAGTATAGATATTTTTGCATAGCATTAGACACATAGGTGTGCAATATGTTAGTTATTTTAATATTATGGATACTGCCACCTGTTGAATTGATGTAATCACATATAAGTCTCGGGAAACATACAAAAGCTCCTTCATATTCTCAACTTCTACTTTCTTGTTGATACTAAATCCCTTTTCAACAGTTGCTTGCCCATGGCTGAGTAGTAACAACATTTCTCCCACTTTCCATAAGTTTCTATATTTACTGGTGTTCACCGTCTCGTAGAAAAATTCATCAACTCTCGAGTCTTCTGGAGAAAATTCGGAAAAATCTGAATGTTTCAAAGCCACATTATCTAAATAGTCATCGAATTCCATTAAAATCTCATCACATACATTTTCATCAACATATTTTGCTTCAACCATTGGATTTAAGATATGGTTCATTTTATTTAAACATTTCTTTTTTTTTTTATCGGTCATATTCCTAAGATCTAAACAGGATAAATTCCTTACAATACTGTACTGCAGTGGAGATTTTTCAAGCAGCTTCATTGTTAACTTTAACAGGAACTTTATGCAATCCATTCTTAAATCAAAAATTTGACAGTTAGAAATTTCAAGGACTGGACTTCTTTTTCTGCAGAAAACTCCAAATCAATATTTTGAATTGGTTTGTGAATTTTGGGATTATTAATATCCAAACATGAAAGCTTTTGCAAAGTACTTGCAGTGTTTAAATTCTTGGATAATACAAAACGCTGCAGTAGAAGGTTTACAATTTTTTTCAAATCTTCTGGCAGAAAAAACATCATTGGTTTGTCAGCCTGATATCTTGTTAAAAAGGCAACAAAACTTTTGCTATGGAGTGGAAAACTTTCAACTTCACAGAAAGTAGATTGTCACTCATGCGAGTTTTAACATAGGCATATGACTTGCAATTTGGTTTGTTATGCTCTCCCTTATCAACAGAATTCAATGTACTTTTTAATGCTGGGAAGGAGATTTATAGCAGATTCACTAGTTGGCTAATTTCCAAGACACCTATGCCGTATAAATGTTTTTGGTAATGCTCCTTCTGATTCTTTCAGGAAATCATCTCTGCGAGCAGGTGAATTTTTAAACAAATAATACAATGCAGTTAAAAAAATCCACAATTCCCCATGTGCTTACAATACATCCAGCCTTGAAGGCATTGTGCATGATATGGAGACCACAGTTAACAATATTAAGCAAGTTTTTTTTTCCAAATTCCTTAAAACAATAATCTTGTGGTATGCTATAAAACTTCCAATTCACATTGGGCCCATCCATCAATATTTGTATGGTTTTGGAAAATTTCAATTTTGCTATGGCAGATACGAACTCTTCAAATATGTCAGATGACCTGATATGCCCCAAAAGTACAGAATTAAAATATATGGTACTTACTCTGTTCTGGTGCCAATACCAGACATGAATGTCCATTTGTTTTTCTTGTCTCATCATATTGAGACTTTCATCAAATAGCAACACAAAATTCTTTTTGTTTCAATTTTCTTGCAAGAGATTTTCCAAATAAGGCGCAATGCGAAATGCTGCATAATATGCAGTTTTTTTCTTCTCAGCATGAAAATTTTGATGCGATGGCACTATCGGGGAACATGCGGAGAAACACTTTTTTAATGTTCTCATTTGCTTTATAAGAGCCGTGATTTTTTACAGTCTGTCCACAAAATTTCAGCATCTAAGACATCGTTTTTAACTACATGAGATTCAATATTGCCAATATTTGAAGATGCAGCAGATAGAGATGGTGAGTGCTGTGGTTGATGTCTGGGGTATTTTTATCATTAAAATAACTTCCGACCAAGTTCATTGAGGTTCTTCTTGTTGACTTGTGAACAGGACTGTGTTATAGTTGGACCGAAAGTGCACAGACTAATGTTCTAGGTGGACTTGCCTTAGAACAGGTCTTTGCGAAGAAGAGCATGAATGGCAACAAGGTGGAACACACATGCCTTCTTTTTTTTCGTTCAGCTAGTTGTGATAGAGAGGTGAAGAATGGATGTGAGTTGATGTTCCCTTTTTTTGGATTCCTGTTTTTTACAAGCTGCTGCTTGGTGTTCCAATCATGTCTTTCGTGAGATGAATTGAAAGCTACTTCCATGAGCTTTTAAGGTTATTATTCCAATGACTTCAGCATCACAGTTGTCTCTACTAAAAGTGTAGCTTGATGGAGATCTCGGCTTCGAGTCAATGATTTTCGATCTTAGCATGCGTTGGTAAGATTTTTTTTCAACTGCAGTTGAAGCTTCTTTTTCCCATGTTGCAACATTTTTATACTAGTTAAAATAATATTTACTTACAACGTATCACTATACTGAATCATTTTTGAGTAACGATACATATTTTTCACACACGTATTGATGACTTTTACAGATTTTGATGTGTACACAGTAATGCCGTGGAATAAATGGTAATAAATAGTGTTTTTCTTGTTAATTCATTAGTGTGCTTTTGCCTTTGGTGTACTAACCATTATTACGATCATTGTGCCATTTATCATGTATTTATTTTCAGCTATAGGGTTAGGCCCAGCTTAATATGACTGTAAATCAATGTGCCTTCGGCTCTTCGCATGGCTTTTCACAGCACTTTCACCCATCGACGCAACACTGAAATTTTTATAACACATTGTGCATCATGCAGAATGGACATTTGACACGTTTCTTTGCAACCACATTTTGTATGCAGGCATTTCAGCCATGCATTATTAAAGATGCATTCACCTGCCATTATCTACACATAATTTTAAATCATATATGAAGACAAAAACACGTGGAACGTGAAACAGCGAAAAAATCACATTATGGGAATACCCACCACACTGCAAGAGGTACCTAAGTAGAGATAGCACGCAACACTAAGAAAGGAGAAAAAGGTCACATCACCCATTATTGAATGGGAGAGAAGGTGGTTTTAACTAACATAAAATGAATGGCGGGGAAAATAAATTTCAGGGTTGTCAATTTTTTTCAAAAAAAATCGATTTATTTGATTTTAATGATTTTTTAAAAACTACACATATATATTGTACATTTGTATATTAGACAATGAGCCCTACACTCATAGAAATATATATATATAACAACATACCAGTCATTAAGATCCACTTTCTTAAAAAAAAAAACAAATTAAAAAAATTTAATTCAAAAATGTAACAACTATTTAAAAAATATTTGTGAACTAAAATATAAAACTAATATACTTTTGAAATATAAGACAATTTTATTAAGGAAAAATATAATAAAAGTTGTCATTTCGTGACTATGGATATATTATTGTATGTTAGAATATTGGAGAATTTTACACTCAGATGTTCATTTGTTTCATTACAAACACAAGTTTCGAAGCTTTCTCTAATCCTAATCTGCTTCACCCAAAACATTAAATAAAAAATTTTCTAGATAAAATTTTTTAATTCAGGCTTCGAGGTGCATTGAGTCATCATCAGGACTACATGTGTGCCAAATTTCATGACTGTAAGTATGATAGATTCGTTTGGACATTGTGCACACGCTCGAAACATTGCCTTTTATAAGTATAGATTATAGTTTAAATTGCAATATGTAGATGTTTGTATTTCTTTCGGAATATTTATATGCATTACTTAATTATCTTACATTTGAACATTATTGCAATATAAAAACTTTGTTGTCCCCAACACTATTTAGTTTTCTCCAGTATTAAAATGAAACTCACTGCATTTTACTATGTTCTTTCTTTGTGAACATGAATTTTTTTTATAAAAAAAAGGAGCATCTCACACTTTATATTTTATTGTGTTGCTCAATAGAGATTTATTTAACCCTTTGCGGCAAAGTGCGCCAGTTATTGGCACACGTAATTTCACTCGCTTCTCAACCATTAAATTCAACTATAAATGGAAAATAATAGCTTTAGAATAGGGCTAATAGTACTCCTTTTAGAATGTATATGGCTGTCTTGTGAAATTTTGTTTCTGAATACGAATTATTAGAGATAAAGTTTGGGAAAATTCCTTGACTCGGAGATACGAAATTTTTCAGTTCTGGACGTTTAACAATTTTAGCAAAGTAACTCAAAAATTTTGCTCCAATATTCTTGGAAGTTTTAACTTATAATTTTCTGTAAGATTCAACAATAATTTTTTAGTATATCAAGGTGGCTGTATCTAAGGGGGTTCTCATGAGGGGGTGACGTGAAAGGTGGACAACCCCCCCCCCTCTGAATGAAGTAAGTTTCTTAAAAAACTTTTTTGTAGATTCAATGTCTAGACAATAAACTAAACCCATTCATGTTGTTTTCTCATCATATTTTCAAAAAATTATTGCCTTGAGCCGCAAAGGGTTAAACTCTAATTTGCTTGTGTTCTCAAAAATAAAGATATGGGAAGTACTCTAGTTACATCAATTCAATAAAATATTTTCTTATGTTCTACATATTCTTCTTTAAATGTACATTTTTTCTTTAAATATACATTTAAAAATACATTAAAATCACTATTTAAAAAAACATGAACAATTTTATTTCATTAAAGCAGATTAACATGATATTTAAAATAAAGTGATTTAAATCAGTGATTTTTTTTTAAAAATCAGTTGATTTAAATCGCGATTTAAATCACCACAACCCTGATAAATTTCAATAGGAATTTTTTCGACACTCCTGAATTTTTTGAAGAAATCCTAAAATTCAAGGACTTTAAACACATTTTTTTTTTTGTTTTTCAAGCACTTGAAAATGAAACTTTTAATTTCAAGCACTTTTCAAGGTTTTTTAAAAGCATACGAACCATGTGTTTAGGAAATGGGATAAAATGGGTATATGGTTAGGCTTAACATTCTGCATCAGGTAGTTACAGCATGATCAGGTTCAGGTAGGACAGGTACAGCATGATTTTTTTCTTCAAATAAATAATTCATTTATGATAAATTGAAAATTAATGAAACAAATATTCCATATCATAACTAGTTAAAAAAATAATGCACATAAAGAATCAGCAAAATTACCAGTTTTCTCTCATTAAGAGGAGCGAAAAATTGTTTAGTCTTTAAAATTTATGGCAAGATGTGGTTATAAGAGGGATCTAAAGTCTAGTTAAAAAGCAATTACACAAAAATAACACTTTCTTTGGCAGATGTCGAAAGTTTACAACCAGATGTTTCTGTTTTCTCTGATATGCCTTCATGTTCTCAGAACATGTCTGTCTCCACCTCAAGAGTGTACATCACAAAGCACAAATTCTTCAACAAACAAAGATTTGAAATGTGCAAAATTGTCAGCAATATTGCTAAAAGCATCAAATTTCACAACTGCATACATGAATAATTCAAATAAAAATGCAAATGTGTGCAGACAAGTGCTGGTGGAATTTGAACAAGTGGAGATGCAATACAAAGGCTAAAAATTGAAAGAGAAAATATCAATGTAATTTCCTTGCAGAACAAGTATCTGGAAATGATATTACTGAAAATACAGCTATGAGACAAAGTCTAACAGTAGGTGCCTGGATAAGAGCATTACATTTGAGACACAAAAGCAAGTCAGAATTCATTGGCAAAGTTATGACTGTTAAAGGAGATATCTATAAAATGAAATATTTGAAAAATTTAAGATGGGCAACTTTCATTTTTCTGGCTGTAGATGATACAGATTACATCAAAGATGAACAAATAATAAAAATTTTGAATGAGCCACAATTTAATAGCAGAGGTCATTAATTTTTTGAGGAATAACACATATCTGACTTTTACTGTTATTATATCACTGGTCTGCAATATATATATTTATCATTTGCTACAGTATCAGATTTACATACCCATTTTACCCCACAGTGTAAACATTTTCACCTGGGTGGGATAAAATGGGTATACAAAACACATGGTTAAAAACAATCTCCCAGCAAACATATATATATCAAATTAATAATGAAACTTACAGTAAAAGCTTAACTAACCAGCATGCTCGGGAAACGCCAATTTCCGGATACCTGAAAAGTCTGGATAGTTGAGTGTGATGGGAAAAATGGGGGGGGGGCGGGGATTGCAGCCTTTTTTTTAACCGATTCTATCCCTTAACCTTTTTTTGTTTTGGTTGTTGATTTCGTTTTTAGGTCTCGTTTTTTCAGCGAAAAGTGAAGAATTTTTTTTTCTCTTTCATTCTCACTTTTGCTTTTTAACCCATCCCTATAAAACAAGTCTGCGTATGTCACTGTACTGGATATTGCCTTTTCTCCCCCTTCTATGCCCCTCCATGCGGAGTGGGCGTTGTATTCCAGAAATAAATGGCCCGCATGAATGGAACAGCACAAGCACACTAAATTTTGGCACTCTGATGTAAAATTTTCAGAAAAACTCATTTTCTAAGTTTTCCGGATTCTTGAATGCTGGATAATCAAGAATTTACTGTACTTAATGTTACTCTGAAGATGTGTACTGTATAGAAAAAACAGGTTTTAAAAAGTAATATTTTGACAATGCTTTTTAAGTTAAAAGTAGGGTATTTTCTACTCACTTTACCCCACCTGACCCTATCTAGTTGTTGCTTAATAGTAAACCTGAAACTATCAATACTCATATTAAATATTAAATCTGATACAAACAAAATCTGAATAAAACACATACCTGCATTGTCAACAGCATCTACTTTGACACCTTGTTTAAGAAGCTTATTAACTTTCTCAAAATCCCCCTTTATGGCAGCTAGATGAAGAGGTGTTTCACCTCGTTCATTTCGCTTCAAAGAAAGTGTTCTATCTTCAATTACTGGACTGGATTCTGTAATACAACTCCTATTAATTACTACTTCATAAAATAAATTAAAAGTACAACTGTCTGAATAGAAACAGTTACTTCCAACAATATATGGAATTTTTAAAATGATTATTTTATTTTGAAACCATTTTTTGAATAAATCAATACAAATAAACCTTCAATTGAATTTCTTCTATTAACTATGTATAAGGAGGTTCCAGTGAGAATAAGTAATCAAAATCTAATTTATTGAGCTGTTTTAGATTAGAAACTAATTTTAAATCTGCTTATGTAATAGAAATTATCATAAAATTTTTTTTTAATTAGCATGAAGCTGACAAAAAAAATAGATAAAAGTTAAAAATTGCTATCTTCCATATCTTGAATTTATCAAATCATTATTTTAATACTCCTAACTACCATAATTTCTGTCCTTGAAAATGTATTATATATTGTGTGATTTTTTGTTTTGTTTTTTGAAACACTAATCATTAAATCGTGTTTTAATACTCAAGTGACATCATTTGCAATGGAATTAAAGAAAATTTTAATTAAATTCAGAATTAAATTTTGGATTGTGTGTGGACCCCATTTTCAGTCCACTGAATTTCAAAACAGAACTACAAGCATATTCCTTTTGTCAAGATCCAAAAAAATTGCATAAAATTGAATTAGATGAAAGAAAAGAAATATTCAATATAAAAAGAGTACTAGTTTTGAAATAATACATTTTCCTTTAAAAATTTGTTTACTGAATCTTCCAATATAAAACAGAAAACAAATTTTTAAAATCCAAAATTTATTACTTAAAGGCAAATGTGTATTCCATTAATCCGAGTTAAAGTTGTATACAAGAAATTACATCAACTAAAATTGGAGAATTTTAGTATTTTTATTCTGGCTTCTCGCACAACTTCGGATTTTTTTAAAAAAGCCTAGAAGCATTTAAAAAAATAATATAAATATTAATAATATATGATATTACTTTAATTAGGTTCATTCCAGAAGAAATTGAAGCAACACCCCTAGTATTTTTTTTCCCCCACATCGATCCGAAAATTACTGAAAATTCTAGACCAAACAATCGAGATATAAGTTACGCATTATGTTTTAAGAAAAGTAAAATTCTCAATTACGTATCAGAAACATATTCAACAGTACGATAACAGATAATTTTAAAAACTAACATAAAATACAAGAAGTCTCTGTTCGAAACAAAGATCGGCGAAACAACGAATCACACCATGTTTGTAAAATTAATCCAGTTTGGTCCGGTGATAATGAATAATGGGAGGGGAATGAGAAAGGGTACAAGGGCACGCGATTTTCAAGGACAGCTGATGATTGATTATAAGACAAATTATTTATACCAGCAGCAAATAACTATATAATACATATTTTTGTACATATAAACAATGGAAATGACGGAAATCAAACGATATTGAAATATCATTCAGTAAGTTACAATTGACACAAAGGCTGATGGCGAAGAACTACAATATACAAAATGACAATCCTCAATAACTTTAATCTATTTAAAACTATTTTATTAATAAATTTATGGATCTGTTAGATGTTTGCAATGATAAGAATATTAAAACAAGAACGCAAAACGATACGTAATATGTTGCGTAATACTATCCCAACATAAAACGTTCTATCTCTTCAAAAGTTAGAAACCAAATAAAAGTACAATTCAAAGAATTATTTAAAATACTAAAAAGTGCTTCTAAACGAGAATAGCTATTTTTTAACTTTTGAAACCACAACAAAGAATAGTAAACAACTGTAAAAAAATTGGGAATTTATAACAAATACTGGTAATGCTGCAGCCTCAATATCTTCACGATACGCATATTTCTATGTAAAAAAACCTTCCTTCCTTAAGAAATGCAAGTGATTATGAAAATTCCCAACGACTTTTTTTGTAAATAAACTGGCTAAAAATCACAATGTACATATTAGGCTTACGAAGCTACGCATATTTTAGGTACTCACTTTAAGAACGAATAGGTAATTACAATGAACTATATTCTTCTAAATTTAAAGCTTTAATTATGAACTTCACAGTTCATATACTTTCATAAAAACAAAAGAAATAAGTAGCTACATGTTTAAGAGAAAGATGTATTTTACGTCATCTATAGACAAATCAAAATTACATATTTTTATTTCGACGATTGCCTTTCAAAAAATAAGTACCATGGCGCCATCTATTGTTAAGCAAGAAAAATACTCTAAAAATTATTAATAAATTCTGGGAAATAACAGGGAATATATATATATATATATTTCCGCGGCAATATATAGAGATGACTGAGACAAGCACAGATGCGAAACAGGAACTGTATAATTATAATTTTACACAAATGTTATTAAAACGGATTTCGATACGTATGACAACTCATCACATTTTTAATACATAATTTTTAGAGCAGACCGTGGCACCATCTACTGGTGGAAAAGTTAACGTATCCCAATCAGTAATAACAACGATTTTTCTTTTGTTTCGAACAAAGAAAATAATATAAACAGCAAAGAATCCCTTCCTTAATTAGTGGTAGCTCGAATTAAAATGTTTTACAATGCGTAGTAGTGATTTCTAAATAACATCCCTTTTTAATTAATTTTGTTCAGTTATTTAATTAGTTAATAAACAAGTATTGTGAAATGTTTGACTTAATAAAGCTTATTTTTAATAAAAAAATTTTAGCTAAGGAATTACCAATTTTGAATTAACAAAATCAAGAATTTTTAGAATAAATTGGAACAATTATTTTTGCTACTTTCCTTACTCTCTTTTATAAAGATTTAGACTGTTACGACTAAACATTTAAAAAAAAAAAACTCCTTAAAAGTTGCAAGTTGAAATAAATACATTTGTAGAGAGAGAGAGAGGGAAGAAGATATTTATTCGAGTTAATAAAAATACTTTAAGTGAAATCTATTCCTCTGGTTTCATTTCGAAGGCAAAGACAACTAACTTTTTTCCTTAACTCATACAACTATCAAATCGCACAGACGGACTGACAGACAGAATTCCCTTCAATGGATTTTGTCCAAAAATTGATACAGGATTCAAATTTTTGGTATTATGATATCATACCAGATTTCATTCCTCTATCTGGTTCAGTTCTTGAATTATCATGTTCATATTTACACAAACTGACATAATTCCATTTGGGGGGCGGGGGGCAGTAGCTAATTCCGGAAGCTCCAAAATGTGGAAATTCCTTAAAATCTCAAGATCAAACATTTTGACAATACTCTCTCTTAGTATTCTACAAATTCGAGAAAGAAAGAAGAAAAGTTAATTTATGGTATGTGTGGTGGGATGCTTTTTAATGTGAAGTGTGTCGTACTTTCTATGACACAATAAGTTTAATTTTTACCCTTGCAGTTGTGAGTTACTTCATTATAGTAATAAGAGACACATCAGAAAAGCAAATAATTTCAATCAAGAGTGAACATTAATTTTTATAATATTTGCAAAATCTAAAATTATACTGAAATCAGAGAAAGCTATGAAATTTAATATTTTCTAAAAAAAGGTATTAAGCAATATATAGTAAAAAATAGTATAATACCAACTAAGATTGTACAACAAAGACTTTCTTCTTAGTTTCTTATCCTTACATTCGAAACATTGAACTTTTGCCAGAGAGCGAAGCTTGCAAGTATACTATATATTGCACCTACTGTATTTCATGGATTTCGATTATCATTTTAATTCTTTCAAACATAAACCACAAGCTCTTTTTCTCAATGCTGGTTGCTGTTCACTTGCTTTTTCAGGTTGTGATCTATAATTTAGATTTAAAGGCATGGTAATGTCATAAGGCGATGATCAGATATTTTAGGCTCAAGTAGTGAGGTGTTTTCATACGATTGAGGTTTTTCAAGAAAATTCTGCAGCTTGGTGGATTAATGGCAGGTTTATTACATATTAAATATTTTTGACAATGTAAAATGAAATATTAAATCACTGTAAGACACACTGGATATATAATTATCAAACTGAAACATTCAGACGTGAAAAATTTTTTCAAATGACACAAGTGGGCAAGCGTCGTAATTTTTATGACAGAAGCATAAAACAGTATGAAATCACCTGGAAACTTGGACAAACCCATTTAATCCTGAAGAGAAGGGTTGTATGAGGGAATAGCAACGAACTTCAGACAGTTTTGATTCTGAATGCGAGAAGAGGGCAAGAAAATTCCTGTTTGTCATAAAATTTGCACAGGCGTGCCTGCTGGAAGGTTAAAAAGTTACATTAATTCAAAATCAGTGGCATAAAAAGGGCAAGTGCTGCAGGGGAAAACATGTCTTTTTCACCTTCAGAAATCATCTAGGAACAAAAGTAACATGAATGCTGTAATGTTTTGACCCAATAATGCCCCCTAGCAGTGTTGTACCTCTGTTCAAACTTCCTACATTTTATTCTGAGTGTATAACACAACATGTGATGGTAAAAGTGCTGTAATTGATAGTATTTAAGATAGTGTATTCCTTGAAGCTGCCAATGTTCCCCCCCCCCAAAGTCAGAACTTCTTCTTTTCCACCTTAGATAGGATCATATAGAATAGCATCAGAGTTCATGAAATTTTGAAAGTACTTGCTTTCAGACTTTTCAGCATCTGTAAGTAAAAGCTGTTGAAAAAATAATTTTGAATTCAAAAAAACTCATTTAAATTTATCTACAATAATTTTTAAACAAATACTTTAATTATCTCATTAATTATTTCTTCATTTTCCTTCCTTATTTATTTTAAAATCTAATCATTTTCAACTTTCATCTTAAGAAACACTTTTCCACAGTGAAACAGTGTTAAAAACATCATTTTCCCATCACCAGAGCAGTTCCCTTATTCTTAAGCAGTTCCCTTCTTACTTAAATGACCCATTGGGGAAAAAAAAAAAAAAAAAGATCGAGATTGCATTGTAAATGCACATGCTCAAGTTGGAGGAATTGCAACAAAGGGAATTCACAGTTCTCAGAAGGGAAAAAGCTTCTCTGAGCATTAGCAGATAGGGAAAATTCTGTCATGAAACCATGGTCTTTTCAAGATTTTCAGCCGACGAAGAAAAGCATCAAAAGATTATTTATGGCTTTAGATATTGCAAGCAAAATCAAATAAAAACGTGATTATCTTTATACACTGAAAAAAAAATGAAGGTGCTGCAGTTCCAAAGTGAGACACTCCTTCCCTCAAAAAAGGATAAATATTGCCAAAAATAAATAAATAGATCAATTAATAAATTCCATGCAAATATAAAAGGATAATTAAAAATGAACTATATTCTTGTCATATTTTTTATTAATTAAATATTAACTTAATAAAAATATGACAAGAATATTAAAAAAATAAAAACTTTTGTATGAATTATAATTTTCTGTGTGAATCTGTAGAGTAAAAAAATAGAACTCTTTAAAGGTCATGAGCGAGATATACAAATGACAGAAATTTTTCCTTGTAAAAAGTAACCACAGCATGCCATAAATTTTCAGAATAAAGAACTCTGATATTTCAAGAGAATTTTTCAGTATAGCATTGTTGAAAACTTCATGATTTGTCTTAAAACTGTTTTAGTAACAAATGTCACATATTATACTATAAAGGGAAAACTAAAGCTATGGAATTAGTCTAGGAATGCTTTAGCGCTCTTAACAAAAGAAACGATTATATAAATTATACAAATACTAGAAAATAGTTAATAGAAAAAATGGTTAAAAACCTAATCATACAATAACATACCTACTATCAAATGAATTTTAAAAAAATATTTAAAATGAAATAAAATGAATAAAACTGAGATGAAAGAAAATGTCTACCTTTTCTAACTGTATTTCTTCTGCACCCATTATTGCCCAAATAAATTCAAAGCATAGATTTCAATAAACTTCTACTAAATTATGTTAACACATAGGTAACTGTGAAGTAAAATTAAATTCCAGAATAAAAACTTTGTGTGTGTGAGGTGGGGGTGAGGTTTTTTTTTAAATAGAAAAATTATCGAAAAATTGTTAGAAAATCATTAAAAAACTTTTTTATACATATATATTAAAACATTTTAAAAATATAATAAATCATAAAAAAATAAAGATTATTTTCTAATTCCTTGAATTACCTCAAAAATAAATCAAAGGAAGAAAAAAAAAATCAAAATGACAGCACTTTGACTTCAAAATCTGGCTAACCGTTGAAAATTGTTTAGGAGTTTGGGAAGTTAATTGCTAGGAGTCAAATTATTAAAACTAACCAGCATTATCGAGAAAACTTTGCAATAAATTAAGCCACTAGAAACATCACAATGTAAAATACATGAGGTATGAAGGGGGGGGGGGGGTGATTGTCTAAAATAAGAACAAATGGAAATCTACAAATACCTTTTAGAAAAAAGAGGTGTGTGATAACAGTTTATTATAAAGTTCTCTATAAATGCATATAAAAAGATTTTCAAAAAAAGATGCTGGCTTTTCAGCAATTTGTATAGGAGACACATAAGTGCAAGGATTTATTGGTTTAAGATATCTTTACTGAATTCAGCAAATAATCCTGCAAATTTTATGCATCTTATGGGAGTGTGCATGATTATTGTGCATGTTCCGTTTCAGCGAATAGTCACCTGGTTGGTACTAGGTACATAATCAGTATTATTTGTGATTCCAACTTGCATCATTTTGTTTTAAAAAAAACTTCTAAAGGTGTAACTAAAATTTTGTAAAGGTGGAAAAAAAAGATGTAAAAATATATATGCTTCCAAAAGATACAACAGTAAACTTTTTTTTTTTTTCAAACTTGCATCTACATTGGTGTAAAAAATTAAGGAAAATTTCATAAAATGCGAGAAATTTGCAATTAATGCGAAAACTATGCTTCAAAATCAGTTCTGGAGAATTGTGTGACATTCAATCGAGTATCATACACATTTTACAGTGAAGAGTCGGTCACGCGAGCAATTAGGGGGACCACCAGAAAGGGATGAAGGCGAAAATGGAGTTTCACCCATCCTGTTTCACAGAAAGCTGATAACGAGATGCAACTTTTATCAATTGTTATTTTTGATGTGCATAATATTTAAATGTATTTTCATAAACACAGCACAAATATTCGGGAAAATATAAAGGTTTTCTTTAAAAATCCCAAATTTTTCCACATGTGTTTTGCTTATAACATGCAGATTTTTCATTCAAATTATATGAAATTTGCAGAACACTCGACAATATGTTTCAGAAGTATTGTATTAAAATCTCAAGTAAATACGTTGAATATTGGAGGAAATATGAGTGTTTGTACTAAATACTTTTTTACTGCGCATGTGCGAGATGCAGCAGAATTTTTCTTTCATAAATTCAAATACAGATATATAGAGCAACTTAAAAAAAAATTCCAGTTGAATCCCACTAAAATTCAGGCGGATATCGGCATTTCAGTGAGGTGAATTTCAATTTCTCTTGAAGAGAAGCTAAATGATGACGGTTCTTGCATAAACTGATATTTTTTAAACTTGAATATTTGAATGGTATTCGAAGAAATGCAATTTAAATAATGTATTTAATTTATAAGTGTACATGATGGTGGTATTCATGATATTCAATTTTCCTAAAATCAATATTACTGTTTGAAGATTCGAATTAAAAATGATGAAGTACCAGAAACTAAATTGATAGCAAATTCAGATTGAACAGCTCAAGCATTATTCAAAGTGTACAACCAGAAAAAAACTGTGCAATTCAACGAACTATTTTCAGAACAATTAAATTTAGCAATTATATATGAAAGTCCAATTGCAATTGCAATGCTATTAGCATATAGATTTATACAAAATAAGCATATTTACAGCTTGGAATTTTTTATCCTAAAATGTAAAATTTTTATATCCTAAATGTAAACTTTTTTACTAAATATAAAACTTGTAATACAGTAGATATAATATCAGTGGAAATTTTTAATTATTTTTTGATAAAATGGTTGGAATTATATATAAACAAACAATTTTATATAATTTCAACCATTATTATATATAAATAAACCAAATCATATATAAACGAACATGAAGTATCACTTCAATAGATATGATATTGAATCATTTTTTAGCTAAGTTAATCCAAAACAAATAGATTAAATCAAGAAATAATATATTTTCAAGTGTTTTGCAAATGTTTTTAACATAGGGCATAAAAACAAAATATTGATGGGCTACAATGCATTATTATAGGAGATTCTGAGGTGATAACTTATATTTTCCAATTTTGGTATTTGTCTGTTAACAGAACTCCAATTGTCGCCAAGCTGAAATGTTGGTTTTATTCTGTTTTGGTGGCAGCATTTATAACCTAAGACCTATAACTAAGATTTCATGATCTTTTGCTAGGATTTGTCAGGTTAATGAAAAAGTACTCTAATTTTTTAATAAAAATTATTTAAGAAAAAAACACTAATAATTAGCTATTTAATATCTATATCAATAAATTAATGCTTTTTGTCAGTATATTTTGAAATGTAACCTTGAAAACGTAGAAAATAAATCTTGGTATGGTTTGCATAATTTTGTTTGAGGCAATTCAAGAGCTCTAAAAATGTTTCCAAGACAAATGAATGACTATGCAGTGACTGTTCTAATCTGCAGTTTTTATCACAGCCACTAACATTTTTACTGGTATTTTCTTTAGCAACAGTTTCTTATTCTTACATCAAAGTACTGCTGTCAATGAAATGCTTAAAAAGTAGGAATTAAAAAATTCCCAATCATTATGCAATTCAATTATTAATTAAAGCATAAAAAAATACATATGAGTGATGGAAATTGTATGCTTGAATACAAACAGCAGGTTTCTTTTTTTAAATACTACTTCAACTTGGATCAATGTTATTTTTTGGTCAGTATAACTGACCATAGTAAGCAACTAGAAAGATTTCTTCATAAAACACCTAGTTTGTGCACAGCAAATTCATCTGCAGCTTTCATTTAAGTGACAAGAGAATAGTTAAAGCTATAAAACCATATTATTGCTTTCTATACAGCATTAATCAAATATACAAATTAAAGCCAAAACATTACCAAAAGCCTAGTTTACTTTAGTTATATTTATGTCCCATCTTGAAACAACACGACGGCTATTTTGGGATGGAAATTGTAGTTTTGAATCACAGTCAGATGATGAAGATGACACCTGAGCTGGCAGTCCCTCTCCAAACTTCCACAGGACGACGTTTGGCCCTCAATGTCAGATTTAACATGCAACAGGTCCATATACACTGCAGAATCAGGTTTCAAACCTGAAATCCCCAAAGCCGAGACCTTTCCACTAGGCAGCACGGCTCATATTTACCAAAATTTCATAAAAGTTTAATTTAAATTGTGATTTTAAAATCGATGCTTAAAAAGTGTACCAAACCTATAAGCTTTTTCAAATTATAACCCTTTTTTAAATGTTTGTCCTTCTCCCCCTCCTAGGTCCTAGAAGGGCTTTTAAAGAATTCATACAAGGGGAACATTTTAAACAACATTCTTAAATTTTTTAAAGTTTTGGGATGGATGTATTTCATTCATTTAAAAAATTGATTGTGCACACAATGAAACAATCATGAAATATATATATGTAAAAAAATGAAGAGAGACAGCGATTAATGGACTTTTATTTCACATCCTGCAAATTATACCAATTATACCTTTTCTTATAGCAAAGATTACATTAAAAAAAAGAGCAAGTTTACATATTCGATTGTATCTATTGAGAGCCTGCATGACAGATTTTTGACTTCCCTAGAAGCATTGGGGATATTATTCAAAACTATTATTCTGAAAACCAGGTAAATTACAGAGACAGAAAGGATTAAAACACTAATTTATGACCGGCTCAGGAATACATACACTACTATTCAAAAAGGTATCATTTACCCCTCCGATTCAGAAAATGGAATGAATTTATGATAAAAGAAAGGATGAGAAAATTAATTTATGATTGGATCAATGCTACAAGTTCTAATACAAAGCTTATTTCTTTCTTGTGTAAGCTGCATTGACAAGAATAAGCAATATAAAAAAATATATATACAAAACAAACAATGGAACGAATATCACGGAATATTCTTTCGATTTTCATTCTCGTTTTGTGTACATTTTGTTATATAAGTGACAATTTTCCATGATATTCTTTCCATACTCTCCTACCTTTTTATTTCAGTTTATGTTTATATATCTATATATTCATTTTACGTTTTATATAATATTTTAACTACTTAATACTAACCAGTAGAAGAAGTGCCACTAAGTCGGCAAATCAAAGCAATCTGTTGTCTTTCAGACAGAGGAGGATTACGTCTAGGAGTTAAAGAAGTAGATTCTTTAGAGGTATTTGTTTCCTTTACTTTTTCATCTGGACATGGACTAGGATCTAGAAACAAAGACAACAATCAATAAGTCCTACTATTGCATAATATTGTAAAATAATTTATTTTAAAATTTTATTAGATAAGCAAATTAGACAAATTCTAGAAAATTACTTTTCAAGTACTTTCAATGATAGAGGAACTTAGCAGACATTACTAGGAGGGATTTAAGTTAAAATGGGGGGGGGGGTATATAGTAAAATGTTCTTATTTTTTCTTGCTTATGCAATTACTGCAATCTATGGACAAACCAATATGATCCTTGCATTTAAATACAGGATTTTACAAAGTTTTGAACACCTTAATTTCATCCATACAGTGTTTAAAGACTGGCATTTGATTAAACTAGGTAATTAATGAGTCCAGATGACAAATTTAGCATTATATGTCGAATGTAGGAAGCTGATAAGCATACACAGGGTGGCTTAGACTTTTGAGGTGCTGTTAGGGATTAATATTTAAGGGCGGATTAAAAAACAAAACACAGGGATTTTCACTTTTCTGCAAGAAGAATCTTCAAAGGAAGCCAACATGTGGTCAGGAGAAGACTAAAGTTGGCAGTACTGACGAGGGGAGACTGGTAGAGGAGCTAGCCATAAAATGATGCTGAGGTCAGATGTATAACAAATTTCTGATCATCATTTCTGACAGGCATCAAAACCTGCAAAAGATGAGATAAATCCCATGAGAGCAGAATTTTGACAGCATTGAGCCTGGCACAGAAATTTCTTACCGGAGACAGGCCAGAAGGACAGGTTACTATTGCAAACAGAGATTAGGATCAGAAATAACAACAATAGCTCCTCTGGACCCAGGCTATCATGATGTAGATGTGTGTTAATAACTTGTAGGGTGACCCGGGGTAATTCATGATCATCACGTTTCTGGAGTAAATAATGATCACCTAATTTTTATTTTAAAAACAGAAATTTTTATGAAATTTAAGATATGGCTAGGAATCCTTGAACATTTTACTTAAGTATAACTACATTTACACAATTATGATTTGAGGTTTATCAAATTAAGCATCTTTTAAACTGTATACTATACTTGCCATTTCAAAGATGGGTTTCTAAATATGCACATTTTTACAAAGATCCTCCTCTCTCTCTTAATAATAAATATTTTGTGTTACTTTCTTTTTATTTTATCTAAAAATAGTGTTAGCTTTTGATTAGGTGTTTCATATTTACTGTAAACATTAAAATTAATTACAGTGAACTATATCAAATGTTGCCATTTGATATAGTTCAAATATACTTCTACCCCATCTATATACTATAGATAGGGTAAATATTGATCATTGGGGTAATTATTGATCACTGGGGTAATTCTTGAGCATTGTCATTTCTTGTCATAAATATCATCAGAAATAACTAATAAATATAATTTTAGATCTTTTAAATGACAGTTCATATTAACTTTAATCACTATAAAACATATTTTAATTGTAACCAGAATGCTTTTTTATTCTATCTGTAAGCAACAACAACAAAGTGTTCTGATTCGCATAATTTCAAATTTGTCTTAACTTGGTTGTATCTTGATTCTATGTTTGCAGATTTTTTTAAGTGGTAATTTTTAAACTTATTAAATTAGCCTGATAAACATGGTAAGAAACTATAAACCTAAAAAAGATACTAAGCTTCTAGAAGTCAAAATTAATGAAGCTGTTTCAAAGATTGAAAATGAAAGTTTCACTGTGTGAGCTGCTGCTGTTGAAATTCCCTTCTCAACTTTACACTCTTACTTAATGAAGTTAAAGAATCCATCAGTAGTAAAACATGTGGGAACTGTTTCCTATATTCCTGCAGAACATGAGAATGAGTTGGATACCTGTCTAAAGAGTGTGGCAAGATGGGGATTTCCTTCGACTCACAAAGAAATTAAAATAATCGTTTCCGATTTTATAATTAAAAATAAAGGTATGAATGAATTAACTCTGCACTTACAAAAATATTGTCGCTTCAAAAATAATATGCCTGGGGAAGATTGAATGAGTTCATTTACGCATAGGCATAATCTATCAACAAAAAAGCCCAGTATTCTCGAAAGATCCCAAACATGACAAAATTGATAAAATAAACTTCAAACATATCTTTTAAGGTCTGATATCCTTAAATGGAACTGACCCATTCACTATCGACTATGCAGAAATAAGCAGTGCATATAAATGTTATAAAAAAAATGTTGAAAAGTTTTTTAGAAAATTTAAAGTGTTAAATTTTGTTGCTTTTTCAAATAAATCTTATCAGCTGCTTAACTATATCTTGTTGGTTTATTTTTTTGATCTAATGTATTATTTGTTAATTACTGTTGTATAACCATTTTTAAAATGTGTCTTCACTAAAAAAACTAGGTGATCAGGAATTACCCCGATCCAGGGGCAATTCCTGATCACTGAAAATTTAAAACATTTTAAATTCTATTTTAATTTTCAAAGAAAAGAAGGCTGCATAGGACTCAACTCATAAGTCATCAAACTTTCACCAAAAATTAATATTCTACCTTGAACAGTTTTTTTTTCCACAAAATGGATGTTTGCATTTTTTGATCAGGAATTACCCCAGGTCACCCTATGTGGAATAATTTGAACTGTGTTTAATTCAGAATAAAAGTTAATTTAAGACAAACTGTTTTTCATCATCTTTTATAGAAAGACAAAAAAAAAACCCCCACCTTTATTTGAAAGTACATTACATAGTACTTAAGATTTAATTCAAATAAAGATTGATTACCATGGGAGTTGGTGATATTTTCAGAGAATGGCAACTTTTTTCTTCTGATTGGGATTCTCCTGGAACTTGAAGTAGGAGAGGTGTTTCTCGTACTGCTCATGGAACTTGCCTGCAGAAAGAAATATTAAACACATTAAGATGCTAAAAAAGCAGTATTCAGTGCAAAATTATTAATACTTAATATACTTTTTGCTCGTAACAAGTGAACATATATAAATATGAATCAAAAGAGCATAATTGCTACTCAAGATAACTTTTTCCTTTTATCTACTTCAGACACATTTCTGATTTATTTACATTATATATATATATTTCTTTTTTTGCATATCTTAAATGAAACCTGACCATCTAGAGAAAATACCTTAAAAAATTATTTATTTATCACTGTAACAGACTGAGAATTTTAACTGACAATTCTCTCCAGTTTGCAACTACAAAACTTTGATATGGTTGTACCTTGAGTAAATAATCATTATAGTAATGAACTTCCAAAATCTATCCCCCGCCAAAAAAAAAAAAAAAAAAAAAATCAAATTCATTATCATAAGAAGGAATTAAGAAACACATAAACAGAATATTAATATATCCACATTTCAAAAACGTTACTTTTTTCTAATCTCTATTGCGATTATATACAGATTTCTCTAGCACATTTATATGTATTTAATAGCAAAAAGGTATTACTCATATGCATAGTTAGATCATTATAAAGCCACATGCTCCATATAATGCATTGAATTCTGCTAAGGGGGGAAGGATTATTTACAATTCATACCATAGAAAAATGCAAATATATTCCATCAATATTCTAGCACCTTGAGAACAATATACGAGTCATAGGCATTAATTTATTATTTTGATAAATAATACCTCACAAGTAACAAGTTTCAATAAAAATGTATATTATAATAAAGATATTTCAAATATATGAATCCTTTCTCCAAATAAATGTAATTTTTGTTTGAAAAATATTCACTGGTGTGAAAAAACTACAGATGATTAAAACTAAGT
>BGPR01008654.1:0-62302 GCA_013235015.1 Araneus ventricosus | reverse complement strand
CCCACTTACCTCTTATCCCGGGACAGAGGAATGGTAATCTGAGCCCGGGGTTGCTGCTATTCACCCTCCGGATTTCGGAGATAAGATTCCTGTGGTTTCTCTGAAGGCGATCGGCCAGATTGTTATCTGTAACAAGAGTGTACCTCTCTCCTCCTCTAGTGCCTGTACCTATATTGTAAAATCATTTCATTCGTTTTAGCTTCCAAGGGTTCTTTCTAGCTGTGAATGACGTAAATCCGTCAATTCTCAAAAGAATCATAACTTTCCAGGGGATCAGTCCCGTTTCTAAAGGCGAAGTCGCTATCGTGCCACTAAATTTATGTTATCTCCCACCTCATAATACCTTCAATCATTTTGTAAACCAATGTATTTATAATTGAACATTACCGCAACTTCTTTATGTAAAAAAATAAATAAATAATCGTAGATAGAAGAAATCTTTACTAACAAGTTTCATCAATTTATCATTAAAATTCCGAAGGTAAAGCTAATGTCGATTATAGACTTAATTTTCTTGAAAAAGACGTCGCCTCATATTCTATGAAATGCAAAATTCAGGCAGAGTCTATTTCTACACATCACACGTGTACAAGATGTTTATAGGAAAATAAAATTTGAAAATGTATTTATAACAAAACAATATGAAAAGCAACCGCTCATTATTAAATTACATGTATTATACTTATTCCGCTTAATATAATATTAAATTAAAATTGCACTCTTCTTGTTTTCTAACTAGCAAGTTGATCAATAATGCCATTAAATTTTTTATGACACATCTTTCTCTATTAAACCTCAATTACTCAATCTCTCTAAGCACATCGATTATCTAAAGTAAGATTTAATTATATTTAGTTTATAGAAGTTTCTTTCGCCTGTTGAATCTGTGACTGGCAGGGTTAAGTACATTCTTAATGCTGCGGAAAAGTTGGGAAATTATGAATTTCAATTTTATTTGCTATAATAAATTTCAAATTTTTTAAACGTGCATTAATATCATCATTAATGATTTTGAACATCATTAATTTATAATACAAGTCCTCACCATTATCAACCCTAGATATTGAATCGCCATTAAAAACTTTTAAAAAATCTTTTGCGGATTTTTAAGTCATTTTCGGACATATCCCTGAATTTATTTAGACTTTAATTAACGTGTTACCTTCTTTTAAGGAGTTAAATGTTTCTTAAATAGAATTCAAAGCAGTACCCACAGTTGTATGTAAAATTCAACTTTAAATAATGATTTTGGTTCTTCAGTCTGCTCATCTATGCATTCATAATCGAAAAGACGAGCGTTCTTTTTATGCCTTTTTAAGGGAAATTCCACTTTAATTAGTCGCTAATGCTCAGACATCACTAAAATATTTGAATAAGGCTGCATGAAATATAGAAATATTTAGGATATTGAATTGCCTTTCAGAGATAACCGTCTTAAAGCCTGTTAATAGATCTTCCAAAATATGAATAAAAATGTTTGAAACGAGATGAAACCACAGCAACAAACTAAAATATCAATTACAGAAAACAATTTTATAGTAATGCTAACTAATATGCTGGGAATATATTACGGGTTTCAAGAAAGAATTAAATTACAAAATAAATTAGTCATTTTATGTTCCATACACTTCTCATTATTTAAATTTGATTTGAGGTGATAGGCAGAAGACATTTATTTAGAAATCATATAACAAAACAATGGGAAAAGATAACATAACATTGAAAATTGTCAAAAGCATTGAATTTATATAGGTCTAGTGATATAGTTTATATAGTCTTTCGTGAATCAAGTACATCTTTATGTTAGGAAAGTAAAGTGTTGGATAAATTTCGTTTCATTGTTTTATTCAAAATTACTAAATCCATAATTATAAACTCTGATGTGCCATGAAAATATCATCTTATAATCTAAGCATCAACTGTGAAAAGAATAACACCATATCAATAATCTTTAAAAAATTTACTTCCTTCTTCTGAATCTATATATTAATACGTGAAGAAAAAACTTTGTACCCCTTTTTGAGCGCATGGAGGAGTGTGAGATAGTTAAAGTTCATATGGAGAAGGAGTGCAGAAAGATAAAATTTATGTAAAATATGTGTTACAAATACATTAAATTAAATAAAATAAAACATTCATTGTACATACGCATACACTGTAAAAAAATTAGCGTAGTAAATGCGGAGGGGATGATTTGTAATTTATTTAATCCCCCCCACAATGAAATCCACTTCAAGAGGGAGTTTATTTAGATTATTTATCAAAAAAACTCTTCGGAGTGAAATACAAAATGCGGATGATTTAAATCTGTCGATGTCAAATACATATTAGTCTGTGGTCAAACAATCGCACAGAGTAGAGATTGTCTCTAAGGAATTTATATATAGTATGCATTACTAATACATTCAATTAAATTAAATAAAACATACATTGTTTACGTTCATACTGAATGTCAAATACATAAAAGTTTGTGGTCAACAGTCGGACAACATTTATTTTTTAACCGCCCGGTTTTTTTGTTTCACTAAAAAATATATAAAAAAAATTACGAAACAAGTGTTCTTTATTTCATTTTTTGTATGAATTTTTTAGTTAAATTTTATATAATTTGAAAAATATACGCAAATTAACTGCGTAGCCTTGGCAAAACCTGGCCAGTATAGCAATAAAAAAATCCCAAGGAAATGTCAGAAAACGCATAATTGTTTTTTAAATATGACTTATTCCTATTGTTCGTATTTTTAAAATAATTCGAAAATTAATGCATTATGATGCATATTTGCACATGCTCACAGCTGTCGTATAGAACAAAATTCAAAAAAATTATATGCAATGATTATAGAGGTATACTCTTTGACAAAAGAACTTCAATAACGTTCAAACTTAAAAATTTAATGAACTTCGACCGCTTGACGACCTCTAATTTTAATAAATGGACAATGTTGCAGATTATTTTATTAAATTTTTTAATATTCCTTTCTAAATTTCAAAAATAACTTGCAGTGGAATCGTGAAGTTTCTTCGACTTTAATAAAAGTGCATCACATCAAAAATAAATTTCACTCTAATCAATATAACTGAAAAATTTAACTTACAATAAAAAGTTAATTTTTTGTGAAGTTACTCACAAAACTGTCTTAATAGATAAAAAAGTGTGAAATATTTTCCGTAAATATTTAAGATTGCAAATTTTTCATGTGTTTAAGGATACAGTGTTGCAAGTGTCCAATAAGAATTTCATGAAAAGTATAGCTCTAAAAAGTAAAGATTTTAATTCAATCTGAATTAAACTCTTAAAAATTTTTAGGATATTTTTAGATTTTTAATGTAGGGTAAGAATTTTAACACTTTTATATGCAATTTTAAAAATAAATAAATAACGGGGTTTTTTTTTCGTTTTGTGGAATACTATTGTAACGTGAAAACAATTTTCAAAATTTTTATGCCGAAGGTGCATGCCGAAGAATTGATTGTAATTTTTTTTGGATGCAAAAAATAAAAAAAACACATAGTATAATTTTGCAATAAATTTTGAAAACCAACATGCACCTTTATGATTACAGCTCGTAAGATCATTGTTTAAAATTGATTTTCAAAAATTTATTAAAATTAAAAAAAAAAGTCGCATGACAATAAAATTCGTATTACCGAAAGGTGTACTTTGAATTGTAAAGGGTGTGAAAATGTTTTTTGTGCGATATTATGATCCAAGGTTATTGAGGGAAAAATTATTATTTCTTTTAATTTTAGTTAATTAAAAATTTGATTAAAGTGTTGAAAAGCCCTCGCTCAATGAGAACCTAATGAGTAACGTCCTCAGAATTTGGTAGCTCTAGCCCAACGGTCTTACATCTTGCAGTTTATAGAAAGAATGCCAGCCGAACTAATATATAGAAATTTTTTTTGAATTGGTAGAACATAAAAGAAATAAAATTGGAATCATTAAGAAGACATAATACAGATCTAAATATGAAAAATCTAAAAAAATTGAGGATAATTTACTACGTTTTTATTAACTCGCTTTCTTGTCTGTCTGTCTGTTCGGTACAAATTTTGCAATGAATTTTAAACTAATTTCCCGATGAGCTAGAGACTTGAAACTTTAAACATAGCCAGAACTACGTGACAATGCAATATTAATTCGCTTTCTTGTCTGTCTGTTTGTCTGTCATTTCATATTTTGCATGACGCATGCGCAGTACGCTTTTCATTATATCTCGAAAACAATTAACATTACAGACTTGGTTCTTTGGTATATGGATGGGCCATGGGATCATCGAAGCACCCCCATATTTTATCCATATCTTGGCGCATGCGCAGTACGTTTTTAATTATATATCGAAGGTCTCTGCGTCACGTAACTTAATTTTTCAGGAAAATAACAATTTTCTATTTATGATCAGGTGAAGAGAAACTGAAATAAACCTGAAATTTACCGCATGTCTCCGTCATAATCTCATCAAGATGTTTAAAATCAATTGCAAAATTTCACATACACAAGACTAAAAAGCAGAAAATAATTATTTAAATAAAATAAAAATTTTAATATACTACGTTTTTAAAACGGACTAAAAAGTATAAAATAATTTCTTCTAGCCCCATACAGATTTAAAACGAAAAACGTGGGGCGCATGCAATAGATAATTGATGCATAAATAGTTTATTTCAGTCACTAACAATTTTATTGCAATGGAAATGATATGAACTATTTTGTGAGTTTTCTCAACGACACTACACTCCATACTATTAAATATTGCATGCGCCCCACGTTTTTCGTTTTAAATCTGTATATGGGGTTATAAATTTGTATGGGGCTAGAAGAAATTATTTTATACTTTTTAGTCCGTTTTAAAAACGTGGTATATTAAAATTTTTATTTTATTTAAATAATTATTTTACATTGTATTTTTAAGAAAGGAAAAGAATGCGACTTTTAATTAAACAATGAAATTGGTATGATTTTCCTTATATTTATCTGAAAATATTGTTGGAAAATAATATTTAAAAATATTTTTAAAAGTTTGTTGAAATAAAAAATTGCACAATCCAAATAAACATTCAACAGATGAACAAAATGTAAAAAAAGCAATGGAAAAAAAAATGCCGAGAGTTCTAATAGGGCAAAAATATATATATAAACAAATGTGAGGTGATGAATAAATAATATAAAACACAAACGCAATTAATGCTGTAATTCTAGGAGTGTTGTGGAAAAATATCAATGCCAAATTTAAATGGGAAGTATATTTGCTAGTGGATGGTGGATATATATAATTTTAAAATGATGCAAAAATCATTTTTGTACGATAACATTTTCCGAAGTTATCGCAGAAAAACGCCAACATTTTATTTCATTTATAACTAATTGAAGTTTTTTTTATTTCCTTAAATATCGCTTTTAGGCACACCCTTCAAAGCATGTTAATGCAGCGCTGTAGAGCGCCTACAAGAACACAACACACATATTTGAATGATAGGAGTTATGGGATTTGAAGCAACAAAGGCTATAATCCCCAACACACATATTTGTATTTGTAAATAGTAGAGTTATATAGAGCCAAAATAAGCATTTGATCGAGTTATTCCACAGCATCAACAAACTATGCACGTATTTTCTTTCATTAAACTCGTCAGAAGCAACCTATCATTTTTGCGACAAACTGTATCTTAAACCACAAATACGATTAAAAAAACATTTATTTAAATTTTGCACCAAAAATATTTTTATTGCTTTTAACTGCTCAAAACTTTTTCATTTAAATAAAAAAATTATTAATGAAATAAATCAGATTAATTTCTGAAAGAGTGTAAAAATTGAATTCGCAGAGGAAAGAAGGCTTCACTGAAATTCCTGGCGCTATATGCTAGGATTTTTAGAAAATTTGGAGTGGAAAGGAAGAGAGTTTCACCAAGAAAGCGCGTACTTGCCAAATCTAGTTAAACCTACATTGGCCGAATAGTTGAACAAGCATAGTTTCTGTTAGCGATACCTTCTATCGCCATCTACAGGCGCTAACAGGAACCATATTTGTTCCGGATCAGGTTAGAGGGGGTAGGAAATGTGTCCTCCGGTTAACGCTACCCGTGAAGTGTTAGTTTATTTGTAAATTAAGACGGAATTTTAACGTGGGTCTTATGTATGTGAGTATTTATTTTTGACATTTTTTTGAAGCCCGTATTTAAAATTATAATTTTTTAAAGAATTTCATCTGTGACCTACCATTTGTATTGTGCGATAATTGTATATGTATTTTTATATACGGTGTCACTGTTTTTATTCCGTTTAATGTATTCTGTGTTGTTCTCAAAGAAATATTCTATCGGTTTATTCTGGTTTATCTTTCAAACCTTATATTATGATCTCATTTTATTTTATCATCTAAAAGGTTTTAAATTCCACGTATAAATTAACTGTAAAAAATTGTTCTGAGCATGTTGGAATATGCACCGAGAAATTGGCAAAAAAATTTGACCGAGTAAATGTTAAAATTGTAAGCTAATGAATCTTAATCGCAATGGAAGTTTATAAGATCATATTCAGATTAGTTGGATCGATTGTTGACGTTCAAGGTGTAATGAAAAAAATTCTTGTTTCATAATGTTTCCATATGATTTTAAAACTAAAGCTCAGTTGGCAACTTGCGTTTTTACTATTATAAAAACAATAATTATATAGATTGAACTTTTGTATTACATGGCATAACTCAAGTGTCTGTTTTTATGATCTTAAAAATTTTCATAGCTTCAATAGACAGGCATATTTACAAACTGAAAGTGGTAAAAATGGGAAATTAAATGCATTTTGTCTGAAAATCAGAATAAGATGTAACCCAAAACTTTTACAAAAAAGTTTATTGCTAAAAGTACTAAAGGCAAAATAACTATTAGTCTAATTTCCGACTATTTTCAAATCGGTTGAATGCAAAAATTTAGGACAGTAACATTTTGAATAATATTTAATTACTGCTATTTAAACAAAAAGCTAAGCATCAGAAACTTAATTTTGCTGCAAATTTTCTTCAATTGTCAATCTTTCTTCACAACATCAGTCAATTTTGTTTTGTTTTAACTTTCCCACTTAATTTCTTCATTGACTTCTTAATTTCATCAGTTGATTGACTGAAAATATTGAATCTTGATTTGATTGATTGAATCTGATTTTGACCACTAAATGTTGTGGAAAAAAAAGAGGAATCCAGGTAAATTCCATGAGAAATCAACCAGTAAAATATTTTTTTATGTCAGTGTTTTAGATTGTAATGATTTTATACCGGTTCGTTGTACTCCTGATATGAAAACAGTGAAGTTTCAATTTTTTGCAACCATTTGTTTTTGAGTTATGAATCTTTTAAATTTTGAAAATTTCATTGTTTTTAAACGGCTTAAGAATAATTTGACCTAGAGAGCTGAGATTTCTATAATTTTGTTCAGTTTTTTTATAATGTTTCATAAAATATATAACATAACCAAGTTATATAAAAGCTAAATTTTATTTTTAAAAACTAAATTTAATTTTTTTTTAACTCAAAATCAGAATTTGTAATTTTTTGGAAAAAATATTTTTTTATTTAACCTCATTTTAACAACATTTATGTCAAATTTTATGATGGTACTCCTTTGGTATCACAGTCGAAAAATATTTTCTTTATTGATGTTCATGTGAATTCTGTAAAAAATAAAACATGTTATTGTAAGGAGCTGTTTGAACCTGAAGGATTACTTACAAGGAAATAATGCAAGGTAGGTAAATTTAAGAATAACCTATTTAATTACAAACCAAATTATAAGTTTTACACCTTTTTACAACAAATCCTATAAAATATTCTTCCAGAGCTTAAGATAAAAAAGTGTCAGTTATTGGGATATAAAATTCAGTGGCTTATTGTACTATATTTGTAAAAGGTAGTTACTGTTTTCAATACTTGTTTACTTAACACTAAATTACATACTAACTTTGTCACAATGGAACTTTGTTTTAAATCTTAGTACAGGTATTTTTTCTTGTATAAAATTTGTGCTACACTTGCCATCTCCTCTTTTGTGACTTGGTATATTCTGCCTGCTACAGTGATTAGATTTATATAAAATAGAATTTTTTGATACTGTCAAAGTGTCTGCTTTTCCTAGATAAGTGAATTATGGTGATGGTCTACTTGGATGAAGAAAAGAAACTATTAACTTCTTTCTTCACCTTATCTTTTTAAAGAACAACTGCCATCTGCCACTCATAAGCACATGCAACATACCCCACAATTTCTTCAAATAGAATGTCTTCATCATGAGGGGTGATCTATACTTTGTGAGTTTCTGTACTATCAGAAAAATAATACATTTTTTTTGGACTTTGTCCTTGTTGAAGAAAATGAATACATAAAATTTTTGAGTTCCAACAACTGCCACAACTACTTCAAATCTTAATTTCAAAGTCTTCTCTTCTTTAACTTATTCTTCATTATTCCCATAAAAAAAAAATGTGATAGCAAGTTTTTCACTCTACACTGGAAAAGGTGTTCTTTGACGGGCCATTCATTGTCACATTGGGTGATGGATTGTAAATGACTGTCATGAGGTGACAGCTGCTAAGGCAACCGAGGTATTGCTAAGTATTTTAGGTAGTGATGGTCATTGTGATGCCCAGTGCCAGACAAGATAATTAAGCATGACTTGTGTGGTCCAGGGTGAGAAAAGGCAGAGAGAGACAAACTGCAGGTCTCAAGCAGAGACATTTCTTTTCCCTGGAGTCCAGATAGGACAGGATTTTTAGCAAAGCTCACTGCTGTGTGAACAGTTAATAAATTTCAAATGCAACAATCCCAACTGGATTTTTGCCCAAAGTCCATTTTATAATCCAAATGTATAAAGTATACAATTAATAATGATGCAAATTTATATTGGAAATAGGTATTTTTTTCTTTAAGAATAGCTGTGAGTATCTGAGAAGTCAAAACTTGACTCCAAACATGTTGCTGCTTGAATGGGACTTATTTTGATTGTCACCCCCCAGGCGGGCACGAGTATGTGGATGGGAAGTCATCATATAAGTAAATTCTTGCTTCTCCTGGGTATATGGTAATGATATGGTGTTGAGTTTCCTCCACTCTGATGATGGAACATATCCCCTCCAGGGTTGGGCCGTGGCTGATGATGGCTGTTGGGACTCCGACCTCAGTTTCCGACTGCTGGCTTGGCTACCGTTCTTCACTTACCCGAGCTCTTCGGCAGTCTGGGGATAGCTCCTTTGTGTGTTAGTTTGATTGTCAAAATCTTCTACTATCTTAACCTGACTAGCATGAATGAAAAATATTAGAATTTTTTACGTGAATAGGACACTTTTTATACTCAAATAGCTCTTTACAAGCACATAATGTGTTTTTATATAGAAGTTATATGAATATTGATGAATAAAAATTTTTTTTCTTTATAATCCCAAAGGAATGCCATCATGGAATTTGGCATAAATGTTGCTAAAATTATGTTAAATAAAATACGTTCTTTCAAAAAAATTAAAAATTCTGATTTTGAATGTTTTAAAAATTTTAATTTAGGTTTTTAAATAACTTGTTCATGTTACATATTTTATGAAGCACCATATAAAACTGAACAAAATTACACAAACTTCAGCTCTCTGGGTCAAATAGTTCCTGAGTTACAGCTGTTTAAAGGTTATGAAATTTTTAAAGATTCATAACTCTGACAAAAATGGTTTAGAAAATTTGTATTTTTCATCTAATGTACTACATCTGAGCCAAAAATGAATAACATCCAAAGACATTAAGTTTTGACCATTGGTTTATTTAATGTGGAATTATCTATCCATTAAACATTCATATCGCATCATCAAATTAAATGATTTTTTCGTAATTACTTAAACTGTTCTGTGAATGTTAATATTTGATAAATTAATAATTATTCTTTTAGACAGATTTCAGTGAAAATTGTATATTAAGCAACATTACAGATTTTTATTTCCATTTCTGTCAACTTTTGAGTTGGCATAGATTAATTAATGTGTTATATAAATGCCTTCCCAGAAAAAAGGTTTCAAGAAACACCTGAGTTGCAACATCCTATCCCTGGTCTAATAATTTTTTTCATAAGTGTCTAGAAAAGCATCAGTTTCATGTTATGATAAGATGTAGTTCATTTATTATTAATAAATGCCAATCAGTAATTTTTAATTTTCACATTCTGATGGTATATTCAATATTGAATGCCAGGATTTACACTTTTATGGTAATGAAGTGGTTTAATTAAAAGGTACTTTTCCGTTAGCCGGGCGCAAATGTCGTCAATTGTGAACCAAACATGAGCCAAGTCGCCAAGGGAATGGTCGTAAGAAATTTGGCGGAATTTGACATTATTTGGCGTTTTTTCACTTGCGCCCAGCTAACGGAAAAGTACCAATTTAAACAACTAAAAGAGAGAAATCCTGTTTGCATTTGGAAATCATTCTGTTGATGTTTGATTAAAATTTATGCTTTTATTTTATTTCAGTTAAAACATTTAATTGTTATGTTTTTTATGTATAATACTTCCCATTTCTGACTGCATATGCATAATCAAATATGAGAATTTCAGATTAATTTTTGAATTCTTTTTTTCTATAAAGATTTCATGATGGCACTATCTAAAGATGAAATAAGACCTCATGTGGACAAACTTATTCAGAGATTTTTAGGAGTCAGTGAACCCTCACAATCTCTTGTGTCTTCCGCAGTGCGCTGCTTAGTGAAAGGTTATGATCAAAGAAGAACCATTGGTATGTTTCTTAGCTTTTTTCCTTCCTTTTATGTATTTTAAATCTGTACAGTAAAACCTGTTTATAACGACATTGTTGGGACTAGGAAAAAATGTTGGTATAGACTGGTCACTGTTATAGAGAATTTGAGTTTTTTCACAACCAGTGTTTATGTATGTGTGCATGAACTACTCTACTAACTAATTTTATCGCATTTATTCAATCACCTTACAAAAACTTGCTGATATGAAATTGTTTTTTATAAACTTTAAATTATTTAAACATTTTTTAAGAATTTCAAAGTGAAAATTTTTGTTAACATTTTTTTACTAAGGTCAGCCCAAAGTACTAACTGCAAATTAACAGGCAGCATAATGCCCGACTGAAAACAGAGGTAACAAACACATGTGCACATTCCAATCACTAGACCCGTCTGCTATGATCTCCTTGCTACAACAGTCTCTGGTTTTTAGCCCCTCCCCCTGATTCTACAGTTATCTCACATTCTGGACCCATGGGCTGTTGTTTTCCAAGGGGGGAATGAGGATTTAACTGTAACAACTTTCTAAAGAGGTACAATTATTGCTATAGACAAGTGCATTTAAAAAGTGCTTATTACTGTAGATAAGTTCAAAACACATTGCATAAATAGGAATTCCACTGGGACCATAGAAAATATCATTATAGCAGGTTCATCATTATAGACAATATCATTATACAGAGGTTTCATTGTATTTATATTCATTCAATCCTTTTGTTTTAATTTTCTTGCTTTATTTATACTTTGTGTTTTAATTGAAAATACCAGTTTTGTTTTGTTTTTTTAAATTGGGACTTAAGTTTGTTCTACCTGTAATCTCTTTTGAAGGCAAAACAGTCTTCATGAACCCACTGTCATTTCTAAAATCAAAAATATGAAACAATAACTGTTTTTAAAATAAAAATTAAAAAAAAAGTTATTCAGCAAATTTTAATGAAATGTTATTAGTAAAGGTAATTTTTTAGACAGTTTTTACTTGCTTATATTGAATAATCAGAAAGAAAAAAGAAATGTGTGAAAACTGATATAACTTCACTTGGAATTGTTGGCTCACATATTTAGAAACCCTGCTACAGTAGATGTAAATTATACAAAGCACCAAAAGATCTCAAATATTGCCAAAAGAAAAATCTTCTCCAGTTCCAGTCACTGAGCTTGATCCATGGGTTTATGATGTGCTCAGTTCTGTGCCTGCAATCAGTATGAAACAGTTAGGCAGGCCATTCACCGCTCTTCCAAAATGGAATTTTTGAAACACGGGAAGGAAAAACCTATCATCAAGGTCGAAAACCTGTCGTAATTTGGAGCAAATGATTCGAAATGGTGTAATTCAAAAGAACTTAAAATCCAAAACTCAATCCACCAATTGCAATTTGAGATCTTGGTGCGAGGACAACGGCAAAACAAAGGATCTGCCTACATTGGCCCCTTGCGTTGAGGCTAGAAATGAAACTCGAAATCCCCAGTGTGGAGGCAAAGGAGTCTTCGGGTGGCAGGAATTCTGCGACTTTGAACCTTGTCTCAAAACAAACTATGGAACATCTGTGAATGCTTTGCCTAATTTTTCGACTAAAATGGGTGGGGGAAAAAACCGGTCTTAGGACAAATGGCATAGGTAGCCTTCTTGTGAATGCCCAGCTTTAGAATCAAGACTTATCACTCCATGCTACATGTTTCTAGCTATTTGCTATCCAGTTGAAATTGAATAGCTTGCACATTGAGCTTTTAATTTTCATCTATCAAATATGTCTAACTTGCAGATTTTGCCCATCATGTAACTTAATTAATTGTCTAGAAAATGCTATAGTCAGCTGTGTACATGAATACTATGGCAGCATCCACCATATGTGGCAAATTAAAGCAGCAGTGCTAGGATATTTCCATAATCCTTCGGGTCTCTAATACCCTTCATTGGATAATCTGCTTGAATTAAAGAGTGAATTGCAATTGATTTTCAGCGGACAAGTTTACTATTTCTTAAATTAAATTTCCAAAATATTTCTTGAAACATTTTAAAAATGCAATTTAGTTGTTTATTTAAGACTATTCTTGAAACTAATGTGGTTTAGAAAGCATTATTGCGCCTGTATTGTTATCTTAATTAATTTGTCTATTATTTTGTTATTAAATTAATTATATGATTTTAATTAATAATTAGAATTGCAATTTTTATATTTCCTTAATTATTAATTCAATTTTTTTGTAATTTCTAAGTTAATTTTTTTGTGTGTGTACGAAATAAATTTCAGTTGTCTATTTCCACTATACGAAAATAGTAATTGTTCTGGGGAAAAAACTATGTATATAAGATGTATATATTATAAATATATATTTAACAGTTTGTAAAGTATCTAGTTTTGATAAAGATGGAAGTCATTGAAGAAGGATAAATAAAAATATATTTACTAATGAACAGAAAAATCATGATGTAGATGTGTATAAATACTTCACAAATATTATCAGAAAATAAATAAATATGACATTAAGCAACTAAATCATTCAAAATATTATACCTAATTGCTTGCAAGTTTCATCAGGGTTGTCGACACTCTGCAACTTGCAACTAAATATTGAATCAAATTCTGTGCTAATTATCTCTTAAACATGGTATTGCATACCAAGTAATTCCTAGTTTTTATTTAAGAAATCTTAAAACTTTGTTATAATTCATGAAACTGAAATTATATTGAAACTCCCACATCTTTCTTTGGTTGCTAAATTCAACAACAAAAAAATTATTTTCCATATGCTCTCCCATTCTTCTGGAATTAAGATTCATTAATCGTAAATAGAATAAGTGGATCTAGAGTGAAAGAATATATAAACATTCTTTATCACTTTAGCACATTTCTAAAGCTAAATGAATTTCTTATGAATTGAAGACAACAATTTGAAATGAACCAGTAACATCAAATCTAAAGAAAGTGAATTTTAGGAAAAATCCAAACATATATCTGGAACCATTAAAATATTTCAAAGCAACCTTATGCTAACCTCAGGAAATCTATTAATAAGTCTTAAATGCTTAAACAAGTGCCATCATTGTCAAAAAAAGTTAATTTGACTCTATAGCTAGTTTTTGTGATAGTTTAATTAAATAAAATATGTTTTTAAACAGTACCTATAAACAAGAATGCATCTTCATTTTACAAATTCAAGTACAACAATTAACAAATTAAAGATGCAATCATTTTCCATTAAACTCTATTACTAAACATTAACTCTTCAGAATTGTGCTGTTGGTGATACATATATTTATTCAAAGTACACTAATATAAGAATATATTTTGTCTATATATCTGTCTTATATAACAATTATTTTTTCTCCAAGTTTTTAATTTATTTGAAAACAATTTCAGATAAATTATCATCATATTTGGATAGTTCTAAAGCAGAAAAATTAGCAGATCAGCTTTTTAGAAATTTTAGCAATGACGGTGATTCTCAAAAGAAGGCTAAAAAACGGCACAGGGTAAGTATTTATATGGTTAAATTATTTTGATTTTGTATATCGCTTTATTTACACAAGGGTAATTGTGGTCTAGATGTAACTGGAATTATATATTTTTGCTTTCTAAAATATGGAATTTTCAAATTTATGAAATGCAGACTCATTAAGTCTCTTGAATTTTGTATTGGAGCAAATGTATTGTTTAGGGATAAATTATGTGGATCATATTATGTCAGAACATAAAATATGCTTAAACACTGATGGTCTAAGTGCTGTTCAGATTGTGAAATATTCTTTTTTCTCATTAAACAAAATTAGGTGGGAAGTTTTTTAATCAGAAAATCACTGTCAAAACCCTTTTAGCAAAGATTTTCAGGATGCGTAATTGTCATTAGCTGGGCAGCTTACCAAAATTCTTTACATTCATTAACCCTTAGAGGCACGGTTATTTACCCATAACAATAAAGCATGGGTGGCATACTCAGTACACCACCTTGCTTTTTATTGATTATGCTTCTTTACATTCAAGTACCTTAGTTTTCCTCAGTGAATACTATAATGTAGGTTCCCATAGACTTACTTTTAACATCCTTTTGCTTCCTTAAAAGATAAAGAATGTGTATGAATGCTATCATTTCACTCATTTTGCTTACTGCCTGTCTATTTCTCCTTACGCATATATTTGTATATTTCATGAATGAATCAATCATGTATATAAGTTGGCAATCTTCAAGAAGTCTATAGGATAATTATTTGTTAGAATTCATTGTACACATAATCGCAGTGTTTGGGAAGCTGTGAAATTTTTCCAAAATTTTTTTACGCGGAGTCTACAAAATTTTACCTTTCAATGGAGATTGTTTTTTGTTTGTTTTTTCATTTGTGAATCACTGAAACTTCTTTTTTTTTTTTTACCTTTCACAGTCTTTGTTTTATAAATGGTTTTCATAAAATAGTTAAATTCATTAGCATCTTATCCTCAATGTCTTAGAGGTCATTGATCCTGTTTTCAGAGTTTGATAGATAATTTTCTTTGATATGTTCCTTATCAATGATATCCATTGCACTAATGTAGTCAAAGGCCTTCTCTTCATCAGAAAGTTCTTGCAAAACTAAAAGGTGGTGATCCAGAGGCACGACTTGGTTCTTTTTTAGACGAAACATAAGGGCTCGGGCAGCGTACTGAATGCACTGAAACAGATCTCTGCTAAATAACTTATGTATAAAAAGAGACCGACTGCCTTGTGACTTTCGTTCCTGGATTCCATGAATATGGAGGGGTTGGGTGGTAGGTTAGGGGGGGAGTCTGCCCAATTGGCTAATTAATAACGGCTGCATTTACACCTTTTCCTCGTGTGGCACGCTTTATACCCAACCCATGCCTTTGAGGGTTAAACTATTCTCTTTCTGCTAACAGTTACTCATCTCTTAACACCTTCTGGTTCTGATCTATTGCTTGGAGGGTTCAATTTAAAGTATACATCAAAATGCCTTGTTTATGCAGTAATTCCCATCTCATTCCCCTTACAAAGCCAAATCAGCTTAGCAATAAATTTTTTAAATGTTAAGAAAATGAAATGCTAAGTAGCATGATGAAAAGATGTAGTGGAATATAAATTAATTTTAAAAAGTTTTTAAATATTTTTTGTTTTACAAATGAAATAGTTGGAAAATCGGTATGCATATAGAGAAAAATAAAGCATCACTTTAATATTCTGAATTACACAATAGTTTTCCATATTTTCTAAAGGGGTTGCAATCAAAGCTGTTTACAGGTCTTTTAATATGATGCATAAATTATTGTAATGTTTACTGCCTATAGAAGTATTAGAAGTGTAGTTTTATGCATTCTCTCATTCCATTTAATCTTACAAAATATTTGTTCCATTTTCATATTTTAAAAAGTTTTAAAAATTAAGCATCTCTGTAAATATATGTAGATTTTCCCCACATTATCGGTTCTTTTTATAAGCTCCTAGGACTAGAAGAAGCATACATGTTTATAAGAAGAACTTCAATCATTATTTGTTTTATGTGTGGTTTGCATGTATTCTGAAAAATTCTTAAAGTTGCATTTTTTATTTTATGCCATTCCAGAACAAGCATACTTAAAAACACTTAGCATAAACTGAAGCTATCATACCGAAATCAATATTTTTAACATTCAGTTCAGCAAAGAGAATCAGAGTTGCTTGGTTTTAGTAACTTTAATTAGGGGATAATGAATGATTACTGCTACAAAATTGAGTCACAGCTAATGTTTATGTAACAAACAGTATATGTTAATGGATGTAAAACTGCTGATTAAACAGGCAGCATTTAATAAAGCACCCTTTCTGCATATTTTAATCGAAATACAAATGTTTATATTGCTAATTGCATGCTCATGAAATTATTTACCTTGGTCAATGGTTCTCAATTAATAGAATACTCCTCCTTGAGGGTGTATCACGAAAAACTTTTTTTTAAATTCAAAATTGCAAGTCTATAAAAAGTTGTCACTATGGCCACATATTTACCAAAAAAAGTTTTAGCCAAATTGAAAAATATTTTGGTCTCTTGGAATGGGCCCGAAAATTGAAATTTTTTGTCAAAAACATATATTTTAAATTTTCTTTTTAAATGTGAAAAAAATTTGCTTTCTTTTTAAGTACAAAAATGTGAGGTTTGGCATGTTAATTAACAGTAAAAAAAATATTATATCTATCATGTAAAATTTAGATCTTCTGGAATCTACATGAAAATTTTAATTTTTCTGCCAAATACGCATATTTTTCAATTTTAAACGCATCCTTTAGGTTAATAACAATTATTTTATTTATAGTCTA
Organism: Araneus ventricosus; assembly: GCA_013235015.1. Classification (NCBI taxonomy): domain Eukaryota; kingdom Metazoa; phylum Arthropoda; class Arachnida; order Araneae; family Araneidae; genus Araneus; species Araneus ventricosus. Next base: position 45,245 of record BGPR01008654.1, on the reverse strand, counting down.
TATAGCAGTACAGTTTTTTGAAATTGCAAAAATATCATTTGGTAAAATCGCAAATACAGGTAAAAGCCCTGTGAACCGAACCCTGGTTATCCAAAATGCCTCGGAAATCGCAAATCCAGAAAACATGTACGGAAATAATCGCAAAGGCAAGACTTTTTTGCAACGATATCCCCACTTTCTTTCTTTTAAACCTTCTCAAGAAGGTCAGTGATTAATTTTAGAGTGTTAAAATTAATATTGATGGGTATTAACAATATTAATTATGAGATTGTGTACCTATGCCTCTTGGGAGCTTTGCGCCAGAACTCACCGGTGCGAATGTTGCTCCCGAGGTTTACCTTTGATAAAGTACATAAGAGTAGCCTAAAAAGAGTACCATAAAATCATTTCTCATCTTCTAAAAATAAATGAAATAAACAAACCACTGCTTCTAATGGATATTTCAAAGCATTTTTGAACTATTGAACAGATCCATTGGAGGCCCCGGTATTTGTTGTGGTACCATCACAGCCAAAAGCTTTAATACTTTTCTCATCTATGCAGTTTTCTTTCATAAATGTTAATATTGATGAAACTATATCTTTCCCAGGGCCACTACCTGGGGTTACAGATATAATATTTTTTTATTATTAATTAACATATTAAACTTCAGATTTTTGTACTTAAATGGAAAGCAAATTTTTGTTTCACATTTTAAAAAAAATTAAAATGAACTTTTTTGACAAAAAAATTTGAAATTTCTGGCCCATTCTGGGAGACCTAATTATTTTTTTATTTGGCTAAAACTTTTTTTGGTAAATATGTGACCACAGTGGTGACAACTTTTTATCGACGTACAATTTTGAATTTCAAAAAAACTTTTCGTGATACCACCCTATTGTGTATGAAATAAAAAGGAAATATCGAAGGTTTCACACAAATACCACACACACAGGTTCCTTTTGATTCTTCTTTTTTTTTCTTCAGGAGAATCCTGAATTGAATTATTCATCTAAATATTTTCTTGATTTAATCTTTAAAACACTTTTCTGTGCACTGCTGCTTGATGATTTTCTGCACAATGATGTTTCACGTCATTCAATGGACATTTGCACATTATCAAAAATTTACCCACAATTTTGTGCTCAAAAATTTCTCTCTTTTATTTACTGTGCTATTTGAGTTGTTACAGCTATCTAACAACATATAGAAAGTGTGGCATTAACTAAAAGCACTTACATTTATACTAGCTCCTGCATTTATAGAATATTCACAATATATCAGTATTTCTGGTGTAATATGACAAATAAAGTGGGTTAGCTCTGTTCTGTAATTTATAGTAATTTCACTTCTTGTTAAATTTTATTTTTGTTGTCTTGTATTAGCAGCATACAAACACGCACAAAAAAGGAAATGAAAAATATTAGGACTGTAAACAATCTTTATGGTAGAAGGGAAATTGCAGTTGAAATTGGTAAGCTATGCTAGCCTTGGTTCCAAACACTAAAATATTGGGGAATTTGTTAGTTCATTAAAGTTTATTCTTATTTTGCATGGCTATTGTAAAGGAGTCGGTTCATGCTCACGCATTACCAATAAAATGTGCCTAATAAATTGAATTTTGATCCATTGCATATTTTATAGAAGATAAAATGATGTGACATCACAACACAGTATAAGATAATATGCAATTAGTTATTAGGTAACATAAGCAGTTATTTGCTCATATGAATTCATGTAAATTGATTCCATTTTAAAAGTCAAAAGTCTGTGTATTATTTATTATTTTGATTAAAAGGGCCATGCATTTTTTGACATGCCTACATTTTTCAGTTTTGAATGTGAACTTCCTTTAGGATCTGTTTTATATATAAAAACTCCATAATATTTTAACCATTTCATGATGCTTTTTAGGATGAAGAAGTATCAGAAAACAAAAAGATCAAAGTTGAAGAACATCCTAGTCTTCCAGTTGCTGGTCAGCCCAGTCCAGGCCAGCTAACCACCATGCAGGTATGACTCGAGAAATATATTTTAACTTGCATATTTTTAAATCTGTGATTACTTATTCTAAATCATCTTAGTACAATAATTGTTTTACTTAAAAATGCCCTGCATTAGATATTTCATCAGATTAGCATCTCCCTTCTGCTGTATATACTTTGTTCTGTGACTGGTACATTATTAGTTAATTTTATCCTAAGACCTCTCTTATCACTTACTTTCACATTGATTAATTATTTGGCACATTTAGAAAATTTCAGCTGTTGTAGAGGTTTCTTAATAATTCAAGTTTATTTAAGTTATCCATATTATTTGTAGTTAATTCTTAATTAGAAACACAGGTACTAATCGATTTTTATGAGTTTCTGTTCTCAAAATGGCTCCAAGATTATCAACAAGTTTAAATACATATTTGGTAGTTTATCACAAGTGCTGTGAAAATCAGTAAGTACCAAATAGAGTTGAAAATTTAAAATTATAAGGTGGTAGTGGATTTTATTGCTTCTGGAAATAACGCAAACAAGCTTATCCTTTTCTTTTAAATATATAACAGTCTGGGAAAAGAAATCATAATAAATTTAATTTAAGCAGTTGGTTTAGAAGTTTATCCTTTGTTTTTTATGCATATTCACAATGATGCCTATGTTTTAAACACATCCAAAATTATACTTGTTGAATATTTATGAAATTAATTCATAAATAAAATTAATTCTATAAAAAACTAATTGTGTGTGTGTGAATTTTGTCAACCACTGAAAAATATGCAAAACATTTCTTTAAAAAATTGTACTTCTTAAATTGAAAATATTAAATTTAAAAAAAAAACTTACTTTGTATACTATTGGGCTGACACTTTAAAAATTTTTGATTATGAATTGAATTGATTTTAATTAGCAGATAGCATACTATATAATTAAATTTCTTTGTGCACTGTATAATAAGAGCATAATACCTATGTCCCCCTTATACGATTAACCATGTTCAGTTTAAATGGATGAAAAACTGTTTACTGATTAAAATAAAATAGTTAATTCTGTATCTTTCGTGCATAATTTAAATATATGCAGTATAAATTTTTATTTTATTAAGGTAATAGTTTTCACATAGACCAAATGTAGCTATGGATGAACAAAATGTAATAGTTTTGAAAGACCCTGTTGTGCTGAAATAAAAACTTTGAACTTAATAATATAAATTGCATATTTGTAAATGTTAGATTTGAGGAATTTTTTTTGCATTTTGAAAATAGCCGAACTTTTCTATTAAATTTTGTTTCCATAATTAATGCAATAATTAATTTGTTAGTTTAATGGATAAAAAAATTTAAAGATAATAAACATTAATTTTTTGAATTTGCTGTATTCTAGAGCCATTTTTGCATATATATACAGAAAGGACCTAATTACAGCATATGATTGAAGTATTTAATTCTAAAACTTTTTTACTTCCTAGATTCAAGAGATGATGGCAAATGCTCAAAGAATGATAGAGGAGCGAAAAAAGGTAAAGGTTTTTTTTCCCCTCCCATTTCATTTCATTCTGAACTTTGTCGTAGAAGATGATGTTCTTGGCTGCTCTTTTGAAACTGAATCACTCTCAGTGGAGAGCTTTTAATAATGATTATTTTAGAGTCTTGTAATCGTATCACTTTAGGTTTTATATTCTTGTATAATTTCAAATAGATTATTTAGTTATTAAATTAAAATTAGATATTTGCAGTTTTATATTATTTTAGTAAATTAATTTGTAGAAAAGATAGATTAGCATCTAAAAATTACAGTTCTCGAAAAAAAAATCTTTTTAATATTTATTGATTTTTATTAGAAGAGGTTTGTTTATTAAAGAGTTGCACTTGCAGAAAAATCTTTGAAAAAATGCATTAATGTAATTATTTCCAATTTATATTAATACATAATTCAATTACTCAATCTTTGTTATAAATATTTACTATATTAAATTGCTGTTTATTTGACAAAATATCTCATGAGTGTAATGACATGCATTTAAACGAATAGCAGAAATTAAAATACTTAACAATTAAATGAAGTAATTAAAAATAAGTAATATTTAACATTTGAAGGATATTTATTTCAGAATCAGATAATATATTGAGCTGTTTATAAAATTTCATGATATTTATATATTCTTTGAATTCTTTAGCAAATGCTTATGTCTGGTACTTTAAGTCAAGTGCCATCATCTGCAAATAATTTGGCAAGTGGTGCTAGTGCTGGTGCACCCTCAGCCACATCAGATGTTTCCCCATCTCTGTCAGAAAACAAGGCAAGAATTGCTCAGCTGACTGCCATGATTCAGGCAAAACTCAGTTCAAAACCTGCACTTTTGACAAATTGGTAAGTACCTTTCAATTTCTATAACTGTCAGGGTTTTTTTTTTCCCTGAAAGTGTTTTGATATTGTAGCTCAATAAATGATGTTATGGAAAATTTCTTAAAAGAACATCTTTTTAGTAAAAGTCAAATGTATCTTGAGGCTAAGATTCTCAACTCCTATTCCATGAGTTGATCACAACAGCACCTTTGAAATTATTATTAAATGTTTTAATTTTCTTGGACTTTTTCCATGTGGCAACAGAAATTACAGACTAGTTTGAAACAAAAATTCAAGTATATTTTTTTGTCAGAAGTCCGTCAACGTGCTATTTGAAATGGATAATTCAATAAGTTTTGTTCAAAAATTTGCTTTCAAGTAAACAAAATATGCGCTACAATGTTCTGATAATCAAATTTCCAGCTTGGTTACATGAATCACTGGTATTATTAAGAAGTACAAACTTTAAAAGGTGATGTTCTGATGAAAACCTTGTTGAATAGTGTGTGATTTGCTTTTTTCACGTGCAGAGTTGTACTATAAAAGTAATTAAACTTTGCCTTTTCTCCTATTAGATGTAATGATAATAGGATCTTTTAAAAATTAAGTCGTTTGAAATATCAATTTTTTTTTCTCCCCCAAAGTGATTTTTGTACCCTAAACCCAAAGATTATAGTTTGTGTTATAAGAAAGTTTTCTTCTTTTTCAGGAAACCAGATGATTCCAAGCAACACAAGTGAGTGCATTTCTTAGATTGAATGGATTTTTTTAATTTGTCTGTTCTGTGTGAAATACCTAAACTTGTTTCCTTTACTTTCAGACCAGCCCCTCTAATCTTGGATTCAGAGGGTCGAACCCTTGACATGACTGGTAAAGAAGTCCACCTTACTCACCATATGCCTACACTAAAGGTAATTCCAAAGGATATTAATCTAGAATATCGGTCGTATTTTAGAATAAAATATTACGTATATCATACTCGACCAGGAGATGTTGAAACTCAAAATCAACTTGTACTTAAAACCTGTTCTCTTCTCAAAAATTGTGTACTTTAATAGCAAATAGTTCTAGAAATGGGATTAATTTGTATACATCGGTGCCTAAAAAAACACACCTATGAAGCTCGTAGTGTTCAAAAGGTGGGAAAGGATATTAACATATCTGAAAAACTAACAATTAAGTGATACAACTGTCTGCATAATTTCTACTTATAATATATTTAGAAAATAATAGGTTTAATATTTACATAAAACTTCAGTCGTTTTAGAACTCTTAACATCTACTCAAGCTACCACTAGCATACAATTGAAACAAAATAACAGCAAAACTTCAGCTCGTGCAGATCGCACAAGAATAAGTAATACATCAGACTTTTAGCTTTGCCAGTTACATTCTTAAAAAAGATTAGTAAAAAACAGATTTGTGCAAGCATTTCTTTGGATAAAAAAAGCAGAAACACATTTTGAATCCAAATGTTTAATATATAAATTTATTAAATAAATAATTTACACAGATAGATGTAAGTAAAAATAATAGATCAGAAAAGGGCACAATTTTATTTCTTTTAAAGAGATAGTGCATAATTCAGTAAAAATAAATCATGCACCTAGCACAAAAAAAATAAAGTATTGTATAGCAACGGATTCGGAAACCCTCCGCGCGTTTGTGCATGTGCCGGGCAGAGTTATTTTCATCAAAATAGGGGGAAAGTTAAGAATGGAAGGGTGATGTTTATATTTTACTGAGTGTGAACTAACAAAGAACTCCCTAAGTGCGGTCATATGATTCATTGCCTGACACCCCTTTCCAGTGTAAAATCGCCCAAAAGTGGTAGTCTCGGAATCTGTTGCTGAACTATATATCATTAATTGCCTAAAATAATACCATCTATCAACACATAAATAACAGTTGTGCTTACACTGATGCAGATAAATGTTGGTGAAAAATCATAAAGATTCTCATTTGTAGGCATGATTAGTTTAAATATAAAAATCAATATTTAAGTATTAAGTCGATCATTGAATGTAACCATCCTTCAATGTTATTTGTATGTATCTATGTAAAAATGGTGTACTACAGTATGAAACGTATATTAATACACTGATGCAATTCAATATGTAAAATTACTGACATTCAAAAACATATAACTTGGAGGGGGGGGGGGCAAAATTGTAACATTAAGGCGGATTCAACCAGACATTTACAAAATTCTATAAAAATGTATAATACTAATGTTATACTGATAACTTAATTTCATTGTGTGTTTATATTTAGTTTAATTCACTTTAAAAGGTCAAATATGCTCCAGATTAATATTTCCTATGTTTGTGTTGCTATATTCAATGGTTTACTTTATTTTTCAGGCTAATATTAGAGCCCAGAAAAGGGCCCAATTCAAAATGAGTCAAGAAAAAGTAATGGAAGAATTGTATGAACAAAAATTTTATGATTCCCGTTTAAGGTTTGTACATATTTGAATTATATATTATTTATGAAATATTAGTGAGTGTATACATTTCAGGATACATTAAAATTAATTTTGGTTGTAACTGTGTTGACAAATGGAACACTTATGGATTAAATGTGTGACTTATAGACTAAAGCAAAAAATTATGGCTGATCAAACTGAAATTAAACACTACCAACACAGGGTGGCCACCCGACCGGGAAACCGGGAATAGTCAGGGAATTTCGTGAGACCGGGAAAAGTCAGGGAAATTTATTCTAAACCTGGATTTTTTTTATTTTGATAATTTTTATTGCAGGCGACAATTTGCTTTTTTTTTTAAATATAATGAAACACCAATGAAAATCAGTCATTTACTGACAGTCAAAAATGAATGCTACTCGTGTTCATGTAAAATCGCCATCTTGGATTTCATCCCCCTTTTTTAATTTCTCTTGAATATCTCGGAATCGATTCAATTTTTTAAAAAAACATGTAGTCAGCAAGTTAAAGAGCACAAAATTCTCTACAAACGCATGCTTTTATTTTTGTTTTAGCTTTAATAGTTTCCGAGATATATATTGTATTTCAAAATTTGCAACCATCTTGGATTTTATTCCCCTCTTTGTAGTTTTTCTTAAATATCACTGAAACTATTAAAGCTAGAAAATAAATAAAAGCATGCACTGGTTGGGAATTTTACGATCATTAATTTTTGTATTTAGTGTAATTTGAAAATCAAATAGTTTTCGAGATATAAAAAAAAAACTAAAAAAAGGGTGATAAAATCCAAGTTGACGGCAAATTTTTAAATCCATTATCTCGGAAACTATTAAAGCTAAAACAAAAATAAAAGCATGTGTTTGTACGGAATTTTACGATGTTTAATTTGCTGATTACATGTAATTTGAAAATTGAATCGATTTCGAGATATTCAAGAGAAACTAAAAAAGGGAGATGAAATCAAAGATGGCAGCAACTTTTGAGACCCATTACCTGGGAAACTATTAAAGCTGGAAGAAAAATAAAAGTATATGTTTGTAGGGAATTTTATGCTCTTTAATTTGATTAATCAATTGTAATTTGAAAACTGAATATTTTTCGAGATATTCAGAAAAAACTAAAAAAGGAGGGGTGAAATCCAAGATGGCGCCGCGAACTCACCCTCCAGGAACGGCGACTTGTAGTATGTTCATAATAAGCCCCTCACGAACATGTGTACGAATTTTCAAAACTGTATGAGTTAATGTTTTTTCACCCCCATTTTGGACCTTCGTTGATTGGCGTATATGAACAGAATCACGTTCCTTTTGGTAGTTAAATTAGATGATACTTCTTGAGAAAATCTAGAGTATGATCACACTCAGATATGGAAGAAGAACCGGGATGTGGCTATATGTCCAAGAGATTCAGATATCTTACGAGGTCGTAAATTTCTCTTTATCTGTCTACAAGTTAGTATTCACACTACTACCTGCTTTTATGATGATTTAATATCAAATAGGAGTTATACCAGAATTAATTTGTTTTTCCATTTCTGGAGATCTTTTTATTGAATTATGAAGTATTTAAAATTAGTGCTATTATTTTCTTTCAGCATTTTTTTGTTTGTTTATTTTGTGTATGCTTTTTTTTCTCTGAGTGTTGGGAAACATGATTACTGATCATTTTGATAAATTATGGGATCTTTAAAGTATGGGACAGCCGTTACCCATACATATAAAAGAACAATTTTTTTTAGTATTATGTATGCATGTTCGTTTTTTTTTTTTTCCGTTCTTTACGCGCGCCCAGATCTTTGACATATGAGATCAAATTTAGCAAAGTCATGGATTAGAACAAGAGGGGAGCTGATGCCACAGTAATTTCTTTTAAAAAATTGAAATTAGATTTTTATTTAATTTTAAATGCTAAATTCAGGTTTTTTCCCCCATTTTCCCGAATTTTATTTCTCTCTCTTTTTTTGTCTTTGATGTTTTATTTTATTTATTTCTCTTTATATATTGTCCATTTTGAGCCGTATTGAAGGAAGTTGGTTGGAATAAAAAGTTACTTTTTTTTCTTTTGCAAACTATTCGATTCCATTCGTGTGACAGAATATTATGCTTCTGTGTTTTAATTTATAAACATCAGTAAAAAATCGTTTTCTTACATTTTTTTCCCTCTGCCTTTTTATGTTTTATTTTGCAACGTATATTTTTATTGAGATTTGGATCGTTCTAAAGATTTTTTAAGTTTATATTTTTAATCAGAAAAATCTGGAATTCGGTACAGTAGAATTGTTCATTGTAAAGATGTATTAGTTATTTTATGGTTTATTGTTTGAAAGTTTTTAATAAATGTTCTTTTTCAAACATTTTGCTTTTTTGTATTCAAACCATACCGACTTGAATGAATACTTAGTATGGCCAATGCGCAGGTGATTTTTTTTCTATGGTTGATGGGCTACCTCCGAAAAAAGTCAGGGAAATTTTTTGTAAAACCTGGAAATGTCAGGGAAAAGTCAGGGAAACTGAAACAGCAAAAATGATGGCCACCCTGCAACAATTAGTATGAAAAATTCTGATTGACTAAATATTTCATTGTTCACTTATAGAGAAAAGAAAAAAAATTATTGCCTAGCAGGCTCGATCAATATTTTGTATGAACAAGTTGATTACCTAGATGGCTAGTGTTTTAGAATTGAAGAGGAATAGCTTTTAGTTCCTTAGAAGAAAAAATAAATATTTTTTTTCTTTGTGTACGGCAACAAAGCTTATATTTCTCTAGTATAAATATTCTTTTTTCTTTGTAGTGTACTAAATATCTGTTGATATTGCTTGAGATAGCATGTTATGTCCAAGTGTTCTTTACAAATTTCTTTATTAGGGTGCGTAGCGTCATGAAAAGTGCTTAAATTTGAAAACCATTTTTAAGCACCTTAAAAGTGCTTAATTTTGAAAAAAAGGTCCTTAAAAAGTGCTTAATTTTCTCAAGAAGTGCAAAGAAAACAGTCTTCTTTTTTTTTTTGTTTTTGTTTCCCCAGACGTTGAATACGATAAATCGAAAGCATAATCTTAAACTTTTGTTTACCGGATGCATGAAGAAAAGAATACTGGTTGTATCAAGAAAGAAAACAGATGAAAGAGAAGAATTCTGAGAAGGAATCCTGGGTGAGATAGATCCAGGGGTGTCAATACATGTTAAGATAATGCTTTTATAGTCCAGTCAACAGAAGCTAAAATGGGGATGAAAAGAAGCATTAAATCATATAGTTTTGAAAATTGGAACACATGTTCACGAGGGGCTCCTGATGAACATACTAAAAGTCCCCGGTCCTGAGGGGGAAGGGAGCTCGCACCACCATCTTGGTTTTCACACCCCTTTTTAGTTTTTCTTGAATATCTCGACAAATTACAATTGATTTAACAAATTAAAGAGTGTAAAACTCCCTACAAGTGCATGCTTTTATTTTTCTTCTAGCTTTAATAGTTTCTGAAATAATGGGTCTCAAATTTTGCCGCCATCTTGGATCTCATCCCCCTTTTTAGTCTTTTTTGAATATCTCAAAAAGTATTCAATTTTCAATACATGTAATACAACAAATTAATGATTCTTAAAATTCCCTACAAATGCATGCTTTTATTTTTCTTCTAGTTTCTGAGATATTTAAGAAAAATTAAAAAAGGTTGGATGAAATTCAAGATGGTAGCAAACTATGAAGCCTATTATCTCGGAAACTATTAAAGTTAGAACAAAAATAAATGCACTCTTTTGTAGGGAATTTTACGTTCTTTAATTTTATGTATCACGTGTGATTTGAAAACTAAATAGTTTTCGAGATATAAAAAAAAAAACTTTAAAAAAGTGTCATGAAATCTAAGATGATGGCAAACTTTGAGACCCATTATCCCGGAAAATTTTAAAGCTAGAAGAAAAGTAAAAGCATGTATTTGTAAGGAATTTTACGCTCTTTAATTTTTTAAATCAATTGTAATTTGAAAACTGAATAGTTTTTAGAATATTCAATAAACACTAAAGGCTGATGAGATTTAAGATGGCGGTATGAGTTCCCCCTTCTGGGCCAGGGGCTTTTAATATGTTCATCAGGAGTCCCTCAGGAACATGTGTACAAATTTTCAAAACTATACGATTTAATATTTTTTTCAAACCCTTCATTGACTGGACTATTAATGACCTTTTTTCCGCTCCCTTGTTCTTCAACAATGGGCACCACCGTCTATTGAAATACTGGGATGATTATCCCGAAGGGTCAAATTAACTGGTAATTTGTTAATTTTAAGAAATGTTGGAAAAGGGCACAAATTTATTTTGTTAATGTTATAAAAGCTGACTTAATTTTTGGTAATGACAATTTGCATTATCATTTTTATTTTTTTTGTCAAATCAAAAAGACATCCTTTATTGTACAATAGAAGGCATTATGCAAATCCAGAAATAAATATTAAAATTTAAAAAATACATATTTAAAAAAATACATATTTAAAAATTTTTTCAATAAGAACTATGCATTACTATAGAACAAAAATCATCATATGTTTAGAAAATACATGGGTCTATGTACAAAGGTGCTTAATTTTTTCGCTGTGGTGCTTAAAAAGTCCTTAAAAGTGCTTAATTTTTGCAGCAATTTCCCACTACGCACCCTGTTTATTAATGAAACTTAATTGATATATTTTTATTGAAGCGAAAATGAAAGTTGGATTTTGATATGAAAAATAGAAAAAAAATTGTACAGCAAATGAACCATAAAGTTACGAATTTCCCTGTCAATGTTAGAATAATTTTAATTAGTCTTCCTCAAATAATATGTAATGACTTAATGTTAAGTCTCTATAATATTCAGAATTATAGGTTAATTCAACAAGAGCATAAAAGAGAAAAAGAATAAAATCAAATAGTTTTTACAAGAATTGTGAGAATGATTGTTACTTTTGCTATACATAAAATAAATGGTGTATTTTAGGAATATAATGAATATTTGGCAACTATTCGGTATTCGACCTGGCCGAATATATTCAGATAATTTTTTTAAAATATGCTTTTCAAAACATATTTAACATATTCAGATAATTTTTTTAAAATATGCTTTTAAAAACATATTTAACAAAGAATATTGCTGAATTATTTTTCAGTATATTTATTACCAAAAAATCTCCTAACATCCTATAAATTGGACAGCGCATAGGTGTATTTAATAAAGCCACATATAATTTATCATTGCAAAGCCTGAAATTATTATTCAAGAACAATAATTTTTTAGCATTTTGAGGAACCAGTCTGTTCCATTTGGTTTTATACACATATAATACCAACTAGGGATATTCGGCCCTTTCCCGAATTTTTGGTCTGATCAAATGCTCTACAGTTATTTGGCAGAATAAATTCAGGATAAAATGTTTTAAAAAATGTTGTTTTAAATATATTTAATAAAGAATATTGCATTCAGGTATGTTTACTATTTTAAAACATGTAATAATGATCTAATTTTAAGTTGCATAAGTGTATTTAATAATGTTGCATATCATTTATAGAAGTCTGTTCTATATGGTTTCATACAAATTACCAGCTTCAGATAGTAAACGGTCTCTATATGATGCTTGCAGGTGCTGAAAGATATTTTCTTGCTAAATCTACGAACCTTGGAAATTTTTCCACCAATTAAGTGGACACTCCATCTTACTTATTAGAAGTTCTGTATCAAAATAGGAATTTACTTTTAGTAATTTTAATTCTTCCATTCAATTTTCTTCTGTGTTTGTCTTTGTCATGTTCTGCAATGATGGCTCTTTTATTTCTTTGAAGAAATCCCAAAATGATGAGGATTTCTTATTATTGGAATTAAGGAATTTAAAATATTACAAATATACATAAAAGCATTAACATTTTTTTAAATATACAAATAATAAAAAATCCATTTTATTTAATCTATTTTTTTTTTCATTTAAAATATGAAAAATATTTCATTTACAATCAAATGTAAAATGTTTTTTAAAATTTGGTATACAGCTGCCGAATATTCGGCCAAATCGCTATTCTTTACATCCCTAGTGTATTTGAAATATATAAGTAATTTTACAAGTAAATTTTTCTATGAAGTTATTAAATGTTTTTGCAGTTTTTAGTGAATATTGGAAGTATGTTGTTGAAAATACTAGTATTAAAATATTTTTAGGCTTTTGTATTTCAATAGTACTATAACAAACAGTAGTTCTTTTTGATGATTTTCTTTTTATTTTATGCAGTGCAAAAACATTTCAGAGACCAAGGAAAGGTTTCAAATTTCATGAAAAGGGCAAATTTGAGCAGTTAGCTCAGAGATTGAGGACAAAGGTAAGTAATAAATCTTATGTAAATCTAAAAGATGAAATTTGTCAATTCTTAACTGATTGAATTTTCAGAACAAACACTAATGCATTTGGTATGTTTTGCTCCTTCTGTTATTCCTGTTCAGTTTGAAATCTCATTCTTCAGTTTTAATGAAGTTTTCTTGTTGACATTTATTTATAAGAGATTTTTGTCACTGCCAGGTTTTTGTGTGCCAGCAAGCGATAGATACTCTTATGCTTGAAATAAAATTTGGGAATAAAATAATCATGGGATTTATTTTTAGTGTTATGAAACAGTGGAAATCTGTGATATATCATTGCTTAACAAGCAACACCACCTATTTCAATTTTTTGAAATTTCAAAGAAGAAGAAAATACTCAATTTTTCACAACCAATAACGGATATATCTGTATTTGTTTCATATCTATATGAACATAAGACCGAAAGTTGCAACTAGATGTGAAAATAATTTCAAAAATATTTGTTATGGGTTGTGAAAAATTGAGTATTTCCTTCCTCTTTAAAATTTCCAAAAATTGAGATAGGTGGTGTTGCTTGTTAAGCGACGATATATTATATCATGATGTAGTTTTCATTACACTGTCAAAAAATAAAAACTAATTTTTATTCCTTCTAAATGTTTTGATAACTATATTAATGAAATACATATGTCTGTGCCAATCTTTTTTTGCTTGCTCATCTAAAGCTTATGAGTCATTGACATGATGATTTTTAAATGTTAATAGCTTTGATAATTTGTGTTGATAAGTGATTTTGATGTTTGTTATGCTGTGAGAAATAAAATAAGTGAAGAACTCTTTCAATGTGTTTAAAATTCATCATGTGCCATTTATTTTGAATCTTTATCATGGAATTATTTGGATTGGAATTATAATTTATATCCATTTGTTGACAAAAGTGTAGTGAAGGAAGTCTGTCAAGATTACATTTTCATACAATAAATTCTTTGTCTTTTTCATACATATTAATTTTTTGCAATATAGTTAAGATTTAATTTATTTTTGATTGATGGAGAGCAATTCAACTTTTCTTAGTTTATTTAGATAAATTGGTACCATACTCTTTCTACATTTTCTTCCTTGAGTTCTTTTCATTTAATTATTAGATAGAACAACATAAATTTCAAGTTTTTAGCATCTGTTATAAAATGTTTTAGCGTGTGCATATAATTTGAATATCTTTGAAGAAGTTTTTATTTTAATGAATTTTTGTATAATAATGATGTACTAAATTAAAAAGTTCCATCTTTTTCATTCCACTGAATTGTACTTTTCTAGTGTCTTGTATAATTTTGTTAATTTTCTTGATTACATTCATATCTTATGTTTTTCCCTTTATTAAATATGCTAATTTAACATTTTTTTCCTATTTAATATGTGCCAATTTTAGAGAAATTTTGCATATTTTAATATAAATTCAAAACTTTCAAGCTAATTGGATAAAATGTTAATTGACTTGAAAGTTTGGCAGTGATAGCATTTTATTTTGTAATATGGGTTTGTATTTGCAGGCTCAGTTAGAGAAACTTCAAGAAGAAATTGCCCAGGCAGCTAAAAAGACTGGCATTTCTTCTGCCACAAAACTAGCATTGATTGTTCCGAGGAAGGAATATGTAAGTGTATTTTATCTCCTTTGTTACAACATATTTTAATTGTATTTTTTAATCTTAGGGTCTCTTTAGTAATATTGGATTTTAATTGAAAAAATGATCATGTTACAAAAAACTTGATATGGTGAAAATAATTCTTAAAGAAAATATTTTTTTATCCAACATTCTGTATGTACTATTTTTAAAAGTGGAAGTTATATATCCCTCTTCCTCTCAAAGTTCATTTGAACTAATGATCAGGATAGATTCTTTTTATATGTTGAAATCAATTCATATTCAGCAGCAGCAAATGTGTTAATTTTTTATAATAGTTGGAGGTTGCAAAGTACATTAAGCCATTTTTCTACAATATCCTTACTTTCCTAGTAGAATACCATTCTGAACTGTTTTATCTACTTCAATCTTATATCTGATTCAAGTAATAAGTGAGTCGCAAAGAAAGATTCATGTGAATTACTTCTAAACTCTCTTTGCATGTAGCTACATCTTGAAATTTCTAGTAACATGTCTAGAATAATTTCTTTGTTCAAAATTGTTACATCGACAGATTAAGAGTGAATTGTTATTGCCTGTTAAAATCTGTATACATTTTTTGGGGATACCTTTGATGTTTTTGTCATGAAATTCTTCAATGCCATCCATTAAATTTTTCTTTCTATAATAATTTTATTTACCACCAAAATATCCTGAGTAGATGAGATTTAAAAATCTGTTTCAGAATTGTTGACAGAAATCTCTTCCACTCATTAAAAAAGAGACTCCGTTGCAGTAAATTAAACCAGTCATTCCTAGCAATTGCTTAAATGCTGTGTCTCCTGTTAATAATTGGTGACAAATGCTCTTTAATACTTTTGACTTTTTGCAGACTGCTTCTCAGATGATCTCTCTCTGAAAAATTAAAGATATATAAAGGTATCGCAAGCTCATTACCTTTATATCCTATTAGGTATGGCCAAAAATTGTTTTAACAAAAGCAGAATATACATTTAACTTCTGTGGCAATCTCACTTTTTTTTAAATGTGATACAATTTCTATTAACACTTATTGTTGGGTTGCTTAGAATGAATTGCATACAAAAATGGGCTCAGGCTAATATTTATTGTTGGGGGAAAAAAAGTTTTTATATTATTGGTATTTGAAGGGACAAATTTATTGTGGAAATTTTTTAACTTATAGATGGTTATTATATTTATTAACTATTAGTTTTGGAAAAAAAACAAAACATTTCTATTCTTTGTTTACCCCAAAGTAGACTTTCTCTTAATTTTTTTTAAAATATAAGATAATGTGTTTTTATTTCATTTTTTTTTTTTTTTCAGTTTCATTTTGTCAACAGTTTTAAAGGTATTGGATTTTAAGAGGGTTTAAATGGAGATATGATTTTTCAGTAAATATATACGGTAATTCTTATTAATTCCTCAATATGTGATGGACTAGTGTTTTTATTCTTTGGAAAACAAGAATGACAGCTCTGTCTTAACATTTTCATATTTTGAAAACAATCCAGATGTTTGCATCACTTTGTCCATTACTCAATAAAGGTTTTTTTTTCCTTTCAAATTTCACTTTGATTTTTTTTAAATCATTAGTTTCCGCGAGATTTATTTTTTTCTAAGAAGCAATCTTCCTTTTTGCATATCTGGTTTAAATTGTTGTTTTTTTAAAATTTAAATCCATCTCAGTGATTTTTCTATTTTTCCAGCTACTGGAAATTTTGCTAGTTGCAAAATACAATTCTTACATATTGATGATTTCTAACAGAAAGCAGTTAGTGTTCCTCTCCACATAATGCAATATTTTAACAAAGGGGGTTCTTTTGAAGTAGCTCTTCCCATAATTATTGAATATGTAAAATAAACCATTTCAACTGACAAAGCATGTACAATTTGAAACTGATTATAATTCTGGGGAAAATGGTAAGTAGGTCTTGATTCCATAGCATATAATGGCTGCCTTAACTTAATGATATGGTTATTCTACTGTTTCATTGCCAGCAGAATAATAGGTGGTCATTTATCATTCTAAATGGTCCTAGATATTTAGGCAGCGAACTGAAGCAATGACTTAAATTTCATTTTGCTGTATATGGTAATATTATTGAAATTATCAAAAGTTAAGAATTATTCTTTTTGTACTTAATGATAATTACAATTAATTTAAATTCTTTAGTCTCTTAATATGTGAATTTCAGTGCAAATTCGATTACAAATTACCTTTTTATTTATTTCAAACATTTTCGAATTCAGGGAACTGAAATAAACTAATGAAAATAGATTTTAGTATCCAAGGAAATATTGTGCTTTGGAAATAAAATATCTGAATCAATTTTATGGCGAAAGAATTTGTCTGAAGGATTATTTTGAAGAAACTCCATCTAAGTTACAGCTATTTATATGCATCTTTGTAATCATTTCATTTTTGGCAACTCAATATGTTTAAAATGCAGAGCAAAAATATTACAAAATTAATAAAACAGCAGTCTTTGGTTCTTTTTCCAATATGGTGAAGTAACATGTGTTTTCACCTTTGAGGTGATAGGAATATAAAATGAATTTTTTTTTAAATATGAAGTATTGAATAATGAAACACCTTTTGCAGAAAAGGTGTTTATAATTATAGTAAAGGTATATAATAATGGAAATTATAACATTCAAGAATTGCATTTAAATTGCAACAGTTAATTTGCTTGAAACAAAAATTATTCTGTTGCCGAATGCAGTCAAATTCAGAATAAAATATTCAATTCAATTAAAATTGAATTTCATTTCAAAACCATTCGAATTTATCTGTGGGTGCATCGCAACTGACACACATAGAAAAGTTCATTTTGTTTTGAAATTTTCTTACAAATTGTTTTAAACATTTCCAAGTTCTTCAAAACATCCCCCCCCCTTCTGTGGTTGTTTCAGAATTGCTGTAAGGCACATCCCTGATTTTATTCTTATTTTTGTTTGATAGCTTTTTAAAGAACATTATTAAACAATTCATTTTAATTAAATTCTATTTCATAGTTTGAGTTTGATTGTATTTCTTAATTAGAGTAACTTTTATTTCAAATTAGTCAATAATTTTCACTTTATTTTCTTTTTCTTTATAATTATTATATTTCTCTTGCCAGTTCTCAATATTTTCATTAAATATACAAAGGATTTTGCATTTCTTGTAGTCAACGACAATTGAAGTGTTCATCATCAAAGAGTTTTTACAGTAGTTTTTAAAATTGTAATTAAAAAATTTTTAGTCTATATTCTTCAGACAGTCATTAAACTTAAATTTCTCTTGTATATATGTGTCTTATCTTTTAGTCAGTCAAAACCTTACTTTAGGCTTTTACTGAATTAAACAATAATAGGAATGGTTTAGTTTGCATATACAATATCTAAAATGTTATTCATATTAAATTTATTGCTATTGCTGAAGTGAGAGGAATTTCAAAGACGGGGCTGAGAAAGACTGTGACTTCTAGGAAGAGTAAAGAAGATTTAGAACTGCTGGTCCATTATATTAATTCTTCTTATTAATTAAATCGATTCATATAATAATTTGGAAACTATTTTTCATGTTGGAGCATTGTGGCAGTGAATCCAGAAATGATGTGCCATGAACTCTTCACAGTTTCAATCCTATTCCTAATCAAAATTTTTATACCCAAAATTCACCCTGGCACTTTGTTTCTTAAATGCTGTTTGTTTAGTTGTAAGACATGAATATTGCTTTGCTAATTGTAATTATAATTCAGCATATGGCTATATGCATGTATTGCATGCTAAAAGTTCAACTTACCATGCAAAAAATTCTAGAAGGTCTGGGAGGATTTTGCATTTTTAGAAAAAATCATTTTTTTTAAGGGGTGGAAAAAACTAGCTACTCTGATGAGTATTATTGGGGTAATATTAAAAACAATATACATTTCAAATAGGCGCACTTGGTAATTGCTTTTTTTTGGGTTGAGTAATTCAGTAGCTACTATTTTTATTTGCAGAAAGAAGGGGAAGTTCCCGAAGTCGAGTGGTGGGATTCATATATTTTACAGAGCGATAAGTAAGTTATCTTTTTACTGTTTTCTTCTCCCCATGGACTGATGACTGTGGACCTGGAGTTATTTTTCTTAATGGACTTATTGTATGCTCTTTGTTCCCATGTACTGAATTAAATTTCACGACTATATTTTGTTTTCGTATTCAAATATACTAGCAAAATTTGAACGTTCCCAAAAAATTGACATGAAATTTTATACAAATTCAGCTCCCATTCTGTTTTCTCAAATATTTGTATTATAAAAGAAAAATGAGTTGTTTCAGAAAGGGGGCTTTTTTTTTTTCTTTCATATGAAAAGCAGACTCAATAAAGCTTGCATCCTAATTTCAAACTAAATATTTTAAGCTATTATCAAAACAAGAGAAGAGCATAATACAATCCTTTATTCATTCAGTTTAAATTTAAAAATTTTATTGTCTGGTCTGTGCAAAATTATTCAAATGTTTGGATGAAGAATTTTTCTTGAAATTTGGGATTTCTTTGAAAAAGTTAATATATTCGGTTCCTGTTACTAGAAATCTATCATACAGTATTTAAAGAATAAGTGCTTCTCCGAAAACTAAAAATAATATGTAATCACAGTTTGTTTCTTCTGCAACATTTGCAAAAGAGGCCATTTTTTTTCTTTCATAAATACAAAAAATCACAAATTCTAAAATATTTCATTAAAAATGGCTGCTTTTTATCATAATGAAAATGTTGCGCAATAAATGTTGAGCATTATTTAAAAATACTTGTATGAAAATTCATTTCTTCAAGGAAACTATTTAATGATGTACATAAATACAAGTTCCATTAATCAAAATTGAAAAATAATGAAAACAACTCAACACAAATCAAAAGTTGTAACATTACAATTGGACTTACAAAAGTGCTAATGAAAAGTTTGCATTTCAATGTACAAGTATTGGGGTAATTTTCATGATTTCATGAACTATTTTTTTTTTTTTTTTTCACTTTCCAAATTTGAATTGTTCTATTAGTGGGTGTTAATTTAAATTCTTTACAAAGGTGTACCCCAAAAAATGTTAAGTTGAAACATTTTACAATCTATATTTAATTCATAAATTGATGAACGAACTTTCAGGGTTCACTCTGAAAATAAAAAAGGGCAGGATATTTGAAATATAAGGCACTTTTTTGCATGAAATAGCGAATAAAAAGCTATTTACTAATCTAATATTTGTTGCTGCTCTAGTTATTATTATGCATAGTTTTTTCAAAGGTGATGAGAAATAATTACTTGATTTTTAGACTTGAGTTTATTAATTTACTAATTTTTGGTGTCATTTAAGATTGACCAACACATAATTTGCTGGCATCAGAAATAAAATAATATGCAATAATTTTTTTACTGATGTTATCTTGTATGAATTTAAAAAATATTGAATTTTGAAATAGCCATTTTATTTTTGTCTTTTTTAAGCTATGAACTTTATAACCTGGAATCACTTGTAGTTTTAATGTAGGACTACGTTCCTCCCATTGGGGTCTCGAGAAGGAATTTGATTCACATGCAAAAATGCCACAAAAAACGTTGTATGGGAGATCCTCTATATCTCCGTAACTACACGTGTTAAAAACATAACTATTGTCTTATTTTAGAGATAAAAGCAGGGTTCGCACTCCTCCTGAAATTCCTGAAAAACTCCTGAATTTTGCTTTTTTATTCTAAGGGCCCTGAAAACTCCTGAAAATTGTGTTTTTTATCCTAATATTTATTTTTGTCTCCTGAAAAATAACACTCGAAGAACAAAATATAAAATTATGATAAAACATAAAAATATGACGTTTCCATTTTTCCTTATTGTTAGAAAGTCGCCGGAATCCGGAATTCTTATTTCTGACCTTACTTAGTGCCGAAAGAGTCTGCATCGCATGTTCCGAGTCACCGCAATCGGGAGAGATGGGAGAATTGATATTTAGTACACTCTTTTCCCAACTTCATAAAAATTTCCACACTACCCCCTTCTCCCCTAAATTGATTTTTTTCACGTTATCTCCTGAATTTTCTGTACTGTACTCCTGAAAAAATCCTTAGAAACTCCTGAATTTTACTATCATATATACAGTATGAACCCTGTAAAAGGTAACTACAGAAATTTAAAAAAATTGAAAATCGGAAAAGAGTCGCGTGAGTAACGTAGTTTTACACCTTTAACATCAGCGGCTGTTTGAAAAAGACAGCCTCCCATCATTTTTTTTTATTATTAGTTTAAAATTTTAAAAGTGGTTGTAGATTGGTATTCCTGGTTATTTATTTTCTGTGCACTTGTTGAAATTCAACTATTAGTACAAGATACATGAAGGAAGAAAAAAAGATGGGTAAGGGCTAATTTTCAGTTACAGTTACAATGGGTGAACTGACCCCCCATTGATATCTCAGAGTGAACCCTGATTTTGCTAATTATTAATTACTGATTATGTGTACTAGTATCATCATAGTAGACATTCTTGTCAAAGTGATGTTACTCTTTCGTTGGTTAAGGCTGTCTGTTGGATAATTTTCCTAGCTGCTTTTTCTTTTATCTTTCAGCTATGAAAAATACAATGAAGAGACTAAGTTGGAAGGAGTCACTGCTCTTGTCGAGCATCCAATACAGATGAAATCTCCTTGTGAGTATTTCTGATATAATCGCAAAAGTACATGTTCAGTGTAGAAAATCAATAATGCCTGAAATTTTGCTTTACAAACAGCTGTCCAAACCATATATGATAGTCATGACTTATGGTGTTGTGCTGAGTCAGGAGAAATATCCAAATTTTTAATTATGTGTTTAACATTTTTGTTTATCATTTAAAACTTAAAGAAGCTTGAAAAATAGTAAATCTGATGTTTTTAAGTTCCATAGTTTATCATATTTATCCTTAATGCATAATTTTTGCTTGTATAAGTAAGGCACCTAAAAACTTATTATTAAAAAATATTACAATATTTTTTAGTGATTAGAAATTAAACTATTTGCAGGCTGAATCCTTAACCCTTTATCTACCAATGGTACTTAAAAGTACCACTTTAATCACGCTTAGTTCTTCGCAATATCGCCGTTTATCCTTACAGTATTCACAAGAACACGGGAGAATGGAGTTACAATAACAAGCAGTAAATAGCAACTGAAGGCAGAAATTAAAATTTTTTAATTAATTGAATTAATTAAGTAATTTTAATTAATTAAAGTGTTTTCCTAATTCCCAGGGTTATTCTACATCGAAACTTATCTAATGGTTAAAAAACAAAATTAAATTGTCACTAGTAAGTCAATGCTGTAAATAAAGGGTTAAATTGTGAGATTCGGTATTGATGACCTGTTTGAAATATGTGGGATATATATTTTCTTTGCTGAGGAAATGAAAGTTGAAATAAAGTAGTATTTAAAAAAAGAAACAGAAAATTTAATTTTTATATTTACATAGAACTCATGTAAGTTTGATCTGAAAACAGTAATAAAATAGATTTGCACTTTTTGTCTTTAAAAAATTGATAATTTATTTAGAAAAAAATTAATACTTTTATTTCTTGCTACAGAGAAGGAACCAAATGAATTTTTGAAAATGAATCATTTGACGAGCTTTACAAAAAATTCTTTACTGAGTAAAATAGGGGGGGGGGGACGAAAAAAGTAAATTAGGGAATGCAAATTTACAAATGATTTTGTCACTAAGAAAAGATTTGGAAAGATAGAAATTGTAAAAGATACAATTTCTCTGAAAAAAATCTGTGAAACAGTGTACTTTTAATGGTGTTTTGCTGGGTTATTTTGAAGACGTGGAAGTCACAGAATTGCATTAATCCTTTTTTGTTTCTCTTGCATCATAATTTTTTCAGAAACTGCAATCAATGGTGTAAAAAAAAAAAAAAGGAAGTATATTGTTGAGATCTCAAAATGTTACAAAATCTTCCAGATGTTTGTAATGCACCGTTGAATTGAGAATCTGTTTCCTGTTTCAGGTGATGCCTCTCAACACGTTTTTATTCCCCTCTACCTGACTAAGAAGGAGCGGAAGAAGCTGAGACGACAGAATAGGCGAGAGGCTTGGAAAGAAAAACAGGAAAAGATTCGCTTAGGATTGGAGCCTCCTCCTGAACCCAAAGGTATTGTTCTTCTTTTTGAAATCTAATTTCTTTGTATTTCTCATTCTGATGCACAACAGAATTAAGCTTCCAACAACAGGTTGTTTTTAATTATAATTTATATTCAATTCCATAATATAATATAATTCAGAGTATAGCTAACCAGTGAAATTGTATAGAATACTTGAGATTCTGCATTGCTCAATGCAACAGGGTTATGACCCCATTATATTATCTACTATAATCTAGGTTTATAGTAGGTTTTCTAGCATAATACTGTTATGAAATTTTGTAAATAATCGTAAACATTTATTTGATTTTGTATATAATTATTTTTTGTTTTTATCATGAAATGTTATTTGCACAACATCATAGTCTTTGATTTCAAATTATTTTTCTTCTACTGTAAATAGCATTTATAGGTGTTAATGCTTTTTTACATTCCCATGATCATGCTGATCTTTATAGAGATATTAATGAGCCAAAGCATACAATTTGCAATTGATATAGTGGTGTGAAATTTTAAAATTTCACTTCAAATTTGCTAAAGATAGGAAAGTCATGAGATTCCAATCTCATTTTGTTATGTAGAATTATAATAAGGTTTTGGTTAATACATGAAAGTGTGAGTTACAATGTGGAACTTAAAGAATGAGTTCAATCAATCAGGAAACAAATCAATTGTACACAATAAATCAGAATTACAGCATTCAAAATATTACCGCACATTGCATGGTTTTTAGTCACTTTCAGCTCTCAGTTTATTAATACCGACAAAAAGAGCCGAGATTTATCACTTCTCTTAGATTCAATAATGCTTAAATTATGAGGGGCATAGCATTTACTAGGATCCTCATAAAAAAATTAAATTTTATTACAGTTAAGGATAATTTTGTGATTGAAACTTTGAATCATTCTTTTTCTTACTACTGTACTTATATGTGGTAAGAAATCAGCAAAATGATCACTTGGCTTCACTTCAGGTTTAGTTATTGGCTCTTTAATATCTCATGAGACTTTCCTTAACATCACAATGAGAAAAAATCATTAATGGGTATCTTCAGGAAATTAATATGTTTTGTATTTTTTTTTTTTATCTATAGTGCGCATGTCCAATTTAATGAGAGTTTTAGGCAACCAAGCTGTGCAAGATCCCACCAAAGTTGAAGCTCATGTGCGGGAACAGATGGCAAAGCGCCAAAAGTATGGACATTTTTTTTTTCATTATTTTAAATAAGGCGCAGTATTTTAATTTTACTTTTGCTGTTTATTTAATGAACCTTTTTAATTAATTACCTATTTAGTAATCTGAAAAATAAACTGATTTGTTTTGGTATACTAACAATATTAAGCATTTTGTAGCTCCAGGCATTAATAGTAGTTTTTTATTATCTCAGGTAATATATATATATATATTTTCTGAAATGATCACTAGTAATTGATATTATCTGCAAGTCCAAACAAAGATAAGTTTAGAGTTCACTACCAAAAATATGTCACCAGGGACACACATTGATGATCCACATTTGTGTTACTTTCAAACCCATACTTCAAAAAGAAAGTTTTTCTTTATAAATGAAAAATTAATATCAGAAAGGCAGTTGATAAAATTTTTCTATGCATGAAAAACAAGTTTTAAAATTTACTATTTGATAAAGTGAGATAATGCTCTGAAATTAATATTTTGAACATTTATCAAAAGTAGTGCAAAGAAAGAGAAACCACCGATTCATTGAAATCTGTAATGAATGATAGAGGATTAATAGTGTCATATTTTCTGAGGTATGAAAATCACAACATTTTTCATATTCTATTAATTATGTAAATTTAAAAAAAAAATGCTTAGCCTAGCAGATAATAATTAAAAATCATTATTGAAGACATGAGACAAAACTACTAAATTTTAGATTGATATTGGAAGGCTTAATCTTGTATAAAATTTATTTCTAGGGCTCATGAAGAAGCAAATGCTGCTCGTAAATTAACAGTGGAACAAAAACGAGATAAGAAAATCAGAAAGCTAAAAGAAGATACATCAACAGGTGTCCATGTTGCTGTTTACAGGTAAAAAGTACCATTTTTCTCTGTAATGTTTCAAACATTGGTAAATATCTGTCTAAATGTGTTTTAACTATCATTAATTTGTTTTAAATAACTCTCTGTTAATAATAGTAAATTATTTTATTTCTGTCAGCTGCCTGTTTTCTCTTGCTCTTTCTTTCCTTATTTTTGAAGAACTCTTTTAGTTATACTACAATAATTAGTCCTACTAACAACTTTTCGTTCTCTGTTAATGACAAATGCAATAATTGGACTGAAAACTTGCTTAACATATGATAGGATTATCTTAAGAATATTTTTATATTGAATATAACATGGTAAGAAATAGGAAATATGAGTTTTAAGTTGCAGAATTTGAAGAATCCATTGAACCATTTTACCACTAAAACCAAATTTTAAATGAGTATCAAATAATTATTTCATAAAATCCCAAATATTACATTGTATAAAATACATTTTCCTCAATCGCAGTTGTATTGAAATGGATATAATTAAGCAATATAGAATTTTTTTTTAAGAAACTGCAACATTTAAGCATTGCTTTAATTATGATAGTTTATTTATTTTTTTGATTTGTAAAAGTAAATAAGTAAAAAATCATACACTGCAAAGTTTAAATGGTAACAGGGTTGTACCGCAGCATTGCACTTATTATTTTTTCTTTCAAATTACTGTTTGTTTTTCATTTATTAAAATTTATTGTAGTAATTTCACTTCTTTATTTATTTATTTTCATATATAGATGAACATTTTTTTAATCCTCTGTCTCTGTTTTTCTAGGGTGCTGAATCTGAGTAATCCTGCGAAGAAATTCAAAGTAGAGATGAATGCTAAACAGCTCTTCATGACTGGCTGTGTACTGCTTTATAGGAATATCAATATTGTTGTTGTGGAAGGAGGTGAGAAGACATTTATTCATACTTCCATGGAATTTCCTTCCTTCTCTTGTCTTAGATCATTGAAAAAATTGTTTCATTTTCAGGACACAACAAAATAATTATTCGGGGTTAAAATTAAGTAATTTTTTTAATACTTTTGCTTGAATATCTACATTGATTTTCTGATTAAAAGTATTTCCTAGTTCCTTTATGGAATTGAATGTTGCAATCTCTTGGATTGCTCAGTTTAAGATGTGTAAGCATCCTTTTTACTCAGCATATTATTTGACATTTTAGGTTAGGTAAAAATAATAAAATGTCTGTAAATTCATACAGAACAGGTACCTTTCAGAAACAAGTGAAAATTTAATTATCCAAAGTATGTATAAGGAATTTAAAAAAAAAAAAATGTTTAGTTCATACAATTTATTATGTAGATTTTTGAAAAGTTTTCAGTGAAATAGTTTAATCAATTTGGGTTTTTCTGATAATTAATACTGAAAGGAAGGGTAGAAGCACATGTTGTTAAAACATTTGACACAAAAATGCTTTGTTACCTACCCCATTTAGGAAGAAAGCCAGAGATAAAAATGCTAATGTCCCTCTTTCAAACTAATAAATTTAATGTGCATTTTAACCCTTTCTTTGCCGGATTTTTATTTATTTATTTTTTTCAAATTTCCGACCTCCAAAAAGCATTTTTTTATCGCAGAAAATACAAAAGGATTATGTTTTCCATTCAAGGTGTGAAATCTCACTAGTAAAACATGAAGAAAGTGGTACTATTTGTGCCATATCTTAACAATATTCAGATATATAAAAAAAAAAAAGTAATTGAGGAATACAATGATATGTGTAAGTAGCAACGAATTCGCTTTCAAGAAGGCAATTTTTCTTATCGTTACATGACATACGACACCGACCATACAGGCACAAAAAAGTTGAACGTATGATGCCTGACCAAGAAGGGGGGTTAAATTTTATGTTATGCAACTATTCCATACATATATTTGGGTGTGTTTATACAAGCAGAAATGCTTCCATCTTTGTTATTACATAATATTTCATGTTTGTTGTCTATTTATATTTTATCATAAAGGAATTTGACAGTTTCAGGTACCAAATATTTTTATTAAAAATGTCTACTCAATTTTACATATGAAACTCCTATATTTCAGGAACTCTTAAACTTTCTCCACTTGCAACCTCTTTCTGAATCAAAAAAATTAATGGTCCTCTAAATTGGATAAATATTAATTAAAAATTTAAAGCCAAAATGTTTTTAATTGTTTCTGCTAATAAATATTGAAAATTCTGAAATAAGGCTGAAAGTTTTCATGACCTACTATTTAACTGCTGCTATATATAATGTGAAGAGTTATGAATGTCCAAGTCAAATGTTTTTGATCTAAGAAAGTGTATCCATTAGGCTATAGACATTTTAACACATCCATAATGTATTTTCTGAACTCATTTTATTTTTTTACTGAAATTTTCTACCAGAGTAGTAGACTGATTCCTTTTACAATGATATTATGTTGTTTGTATATAGGTCCTAATCAACAAAAGAAATTTAAGCGTCTGATGTTACAAAGAATAAAGTGGAATGAGGAACAAGCTACTAAAGATGGCAGTGAGTAAAACTTTCTTTCTACTTCGTAGACCACCAAGGTCAAAAGCCAACTATACTAACTTGAGTAAAATAAGCGAAACTCTCGCCAATACATAGTCGCAATGAACCAAATATGCAATTCAAACACCTTTTTTTCCAACGGATTGAAACGAAATTTGGGCACAGATCTATAATTAATATTAGCAAACGCCATACCAATTTTTATTTATCTAAGCCAAAGCATTTAGGAGATAAAATTTTTACAAGTATGCGATTATACAGTCCGACAGACCATCAACCCTTCGACGAATTTGGTCCAAAATTTGATGCGGACCTACATTCATGATGATAAAACTGTGTACAAAATTTTATCCATCTAGATATTCAAGTTTTTGAATTATAGTGTTCGCATGACCGCGGACAGACAGACTTCCCGTGGACGGATTTTGTCCAAAATTTGTTAGAAACCTACAAATTATGTGTCAAGTTCACATACCAATTTTCATCCCTTTATCTCTAATAGTTTTTGAGTTATCGTGTTCACAGACATACAGGCACACATAATTCCAAAATTGTGTTTTTCGGACTCAGGGAGGTCTAAAACATGGAGATTCGTCAAAATCTCGAGTTCGAATTTTTTGACGATTACAATACTTTCTCTTTGTATACTTCGTATATGAGAAAGTAAAAAAACAATCAACTAGTACTTCCTTAATGACCAGGTAACTAAAGCTGAAACAGTGTGGTGTTTTTGTAAAGTAAAAATTATTCAATTAAAAATTATTTCATTAAAGTTAAATTTACCATTTTTTCCAGTCTATTATTGTATTGAAATCTTAACAGGTACTTTGTGACTTGTTTTTCCAGATAAAGGAAATCTATTTTTGTTAAAATACTTTGCTTTCTTTAACTTCAATTTTTTTTTTTTTTTAACAAGTAGGTTATGGCTTAGGTTATAAAGTTTGTATGTATAAGCCATATTATTTTCACATTTATAAATTTTTCAAGAACCAACTTAAACTAAAAATGCATTTTCATAATGATATCTTAAATGATTTGCTTGGGATTGAAATTGCATTTTCTTATGACTCTTATAATGTAAAACATATTTAATTTTACTCTTGATATACCTTCTCCTCTGAAAAAAAGATATTTTTTTATTCAAAATACCTTTTTTCTCTAAAATGTTTAGAATCCTGGTTAGTGCATGGATGTTTGTCATAGTTTGAGATTGAAGTAGTAGGTCCCGACTCTTAACATAATATGTGGATGTTTCTCATAGTTTGGGATCGAAGTAATACGTCCCGACTCTTAACATATATACATAAAATGGCTTTTGAGTGACTCGACCGACCATTAACCCTTTGAGGACGGCCGCACGCGTAATGCCATGAGAAGCCAACACGCCCGCGTAACAGTCGTTCTCAAAGGGTTGGAAAAGTCAGGGAAGTTTGAAATGTTTTTTGAATAGACACCCTGGTTATAATTCTTTGAAAATTTTAAGGTATCTGGTATTCAACATTTTGAAGAAAACATTTAAAACAAAATAACAATCTCAGTTATTTCATTAAGCAATAAATTATAAAATTAATTTAACTTTTTATTTTAATTTTCATTGCTTTTTTTTATAAATTACAGCTATTTGCTATATTTTTGAATATGGTTAATAAATAAGACAAGAGAGAGATGTGCTTTTTACTGTTTTAGTTACAGTAAACAGTAGTTAAAGTTTTTCCAGAAAAGTTTTATTAATTATTAAAGTTTGCTGTGAAATTAAAAAAATAAAAGGCTGAAAATAATTGGATTACATACTGGAAAAAAATACTGCAGAGGTGGATATCCTTTTATTAATAATCTAATCCAAAATATTAAATATTTCATAAAAAAATCAACTTTTTTTTTACTATTGATGCTTCTTTCAGATTGTGATGTATTTATTTTGATTTTACGTGATATTGGACTATTTGTTTACTCTTTTGAAGAGCTTAGCTGTTCTTATTTATTTATTATTATTTTGTATAGCTGAACAAGGAGAAAAAATAGAAAACAGGTGTATTCCAGTATGGGAAGTATGTATTTTCTTCAAGTATATTTTTGTTATCTTGATTATAACAACTATTATATTTATAATTCAGTTATTAGATTAGGGAGAAAAATTTCGATATTTTTTTAGTTCGAAAATTACAGACAAGTTAAGACATTTAAAAAATAATAGCACATTTTAACATCAAAACCCTAGGAAAAATAAATATTAATAAGTACATAAAACTATATTATTGAAGAGCTTTATCATTGGATGTTTAGAAATCTATCATTTCTAGTTATGTAGAAATTAAAATATACATCAAATTTAAAATGTTCTTTTTTATACATGTGAATGATTTATTAAATAAATTTTAAACCTTGTGATTTTATTTAGCTCAATAATCATTGCCTGAATTCCTAAAATTTAATTTTTACATATATTGTGATAGATTATAAAGTTACAAAAAAGAAAAACTTCTGGGTAATGATCGAGCTACTATATTACAAGAAAGAAAAACACAGTTTAAACTTTTTTAAATAAAAATTACAGTTTTGTAATTTTTATTTAAAAAGTTAGCTTATTTCAAAAAGAAATAAATTAAGCAGTTTGAATATAATGAAAAATTTTTAATTCCAATTGTTTCTTTTTGCACAGGGCACTGTTGTGCAACGTTCCTTTGGTGACATAGTTTTCAAGCTCTGCCCCACAGAAACATTTGCCAGAGAATTTTTCAAAAAGAGGGGTGTAGAGCATTACTGGGATCTTGTATATGGCATGTCTATTCTAGAAGCCTCAGAAGATGCATAAAGCTGCATTTGTTTCTCATATCCATAGCAGAACCATCGTAAGATCAGCTGTATATTATCAGAAATTAAAAATTGTTCATCTATTATTGTAAAAAGAATTTTTTTTTTCTCAACAAAGTATGTGCTGAAACAAAACAAAAAAAAAATCCACTCTTATGTCAATAAGTCATAAAAATCTATTACGTTGCCCTGTGTGAATATTCATTTGCCAGTATAATTAGAAAAAAATTATGTCTGAACTCACAAATTTCTATTAATGCATTGTTGATGGGAAATACATAAGCATATACTTTTCATATAATCACTACAGAGCAAGAGCTAACAAAATATGGTTGTTGAAGCAGGAAAAACAGGTATTCAGTGAAGTAAAAATTATGCACTATCTATTGTTAGACATTGTACTATCTAGATACCTGACAATTCTTGGAATTACATTTGGAACAGAAATCAAGGTCATGAAACAAATGTTGGTTAATTTAGATGACTTTCCTTACATTTCCTCAGTACTGTCATGATAATACTGTTGTCAAAATGCATTTTACAATATTATATGTATATATAATTTTGCCGTGAGTAAATTTACTATATTATTTGGAGTAGATTTCTAAAATTTTGAATTTAACTTTGAATATTATAATTCTTTATTTAAAAAATTTGCTGTAATTGCAATCAAGAATTCAGTATAAGGCAAGGAATTGAAAGTTTTATTCAAAAATAAGTAACACTTCAGAAGTTATAGCTATTTTATGTGAAATATAATTTTACATGCAAAATGTTTTTACTGTAAAAATCCGCCCCCTTTTATCCTGGATTGGTGAAAAATATCCACAAGCAATGTTTAAATGTTTCTTAAATAAAGTGAAGAAATATACCATATATTTTACCTCAATGAATAAAGATTTTATGTAAAATAAATATTTTAATGTTTTAACATACAAACTATTGTATATTTTTATTTACAAACTGTACAAACATATTGGGTATTTTGCTTTCATCTGCAACAGGATGACTTTTTACATAGGAGATAAACTGCCGGCGAATCCTTGCCAACTCGCCAGGTGTCAGTGGATCCATTAGAAGAATCTAGAAGAGAAGGAAAAATAGTATTAACTATAGAAATCTTGCAATAAATGCATGCTGTCAAAATTTATGGTCATTAAAAAAAAAACACTGAACATTTTAATCTTGTTTTTTTTTTCTCATAAACTCAAGCAAATTATCTTGTAGGAATATATCTTGTCTTTTTCTATTACTTTCACATTCCCTCCAACTACTATACCACATGCTAACATTAATCACCAGGACTTCCATCTACACTATTAAAATTTGAAGGTAAACAAATGTATGTATCTATGTCCGGCTATCTTCTCGCAAACCACTGAACGCAGAAACGAGCCGAAAGTACCAAAAGATGGGAAATAACCCAAGGAATCCATTTTAACCATTTAAATTCCGAAATTATAATTAGTTTAAAAAAAAGATATTAATTAAAAATGTCAAAATGAATGAATTACCATGCTGCCAATCTGTTGGCAGAGACAATTTTCATTTTTTCCCCGATTATTAACTTTGACATCTGGTGTTCGTGCATTTTTTTATTTAATGAAGGCTGGTTTGTATATTTTTATAAAAGGTTTTTTCTTCTTTAATAATCTTCCATGTTTTGATTCATAAACATAAGAAAAAAATAGTTTCCTTGCTTTTTGTCTTGCAGTGTTTTACTTCGTAAAGTTACTATTATATCGTTTTTCTTTCTTTTTTCTGTATTAAAGTGTTTAACGTTGGAAAAAGTAAGTGACAATATTTGTTGGAAAAAAAATAAACGGAGACAGGCATATGAAAAAATATGGATCCCAAGGCCTCACTAATATCACCTTATTCGAGATAGCCCAGGCCATGCAGCTAGTTCATGAAATCTGCACTGTTACTGTTAGAAGCCACTAATTACTAAGGCTGGGCTATATAGAAATTTAACAATAATAAATTACTCTTTATTTCACATTGCCCCTTTAGTTCCTTTTCTACAGTTTTAATCTTTTTTTAAAAAACTTTTATTTTATTTTATTACAAAAAGTATCAACTATTATTTTTTTTTCTTTAGATCTAATATAATCTTTCCTTTTCAAAAGATAGACATTAAAACAGCATATATGTAATAAAATAAACATCCACACACAATGATTGGCGAATGAAAAGAAAACAAAAATCCTAATCAAGAAATATGTAGACATTGTTTGATTTTATAATGCATAAATGCACTCGGGCAGAACTGTGAAGCAATTTTTGAAACACTAGTTTATAAAATGAGCCAGAGACAACAAGGCAAAATATAATAAAAAAAACTTCCCCAACAATGATGTGCAGAAATAAAAAAGATAAAAATCTTTGCTACAGTAGGTACATCTCATTTATTCAATCCTCTCCAAACACTTAATATTCCAAAAGGGAAAAGATTGATTGATTGCGATGGGATTTTTAGCAACAAAGGCCATTATCCCCTAATGCCAAAAAGGATGCACTCAATAAATGTAAAAAAAGATGCACTCGATAAATGTCAAAAGGGAAAAAAAAAAGTAGTAACAGTTTCAATTTTCATTTGTGTTCAGGAACACAATTGGTTCTTTGATTGGAATCTGAAAAAGACATTGAAGCTGTTTCGAAATAGTTTTTCTTTCAACAATGATGGCAGAAAAAGGGAGAAGAGACATGATGTGAAATGGCCCTTGCATGTTGAGGTTTGATTTTTAAGAAAGGATGAACATGACTGATCATTTGCACATAAAATTATCTCCTTTTCTTGTATTTTTACTTTGAGTCAAGCAAATATTCTTTTTACTATTTTCTCTTATCTGTCGTTTAATGTGATGGCATTTCATATTATAATTTAAATTCTATCTAAATCATATTTAAACTTTATTGCCTAACTTTTGTACTGTATGAACAAGGTAGAAGTTGAAGGGAAAAAACCTTTTGTATATATAATATTAAAATAAAGTTGATTTAAAGGAATAACTTTTAAATTAAGCTAGGAATGATACAGTAGCTTTGATTTATTTAACACAATTTAAAATTGCAGTTTTCAAGAGAAATATTTTTCAAAAAAATGAAATATGTATAGAAATCGGTATACTGTGATTATTAGATTATCTTTACAGTTCCATTACTTTAAAAAATAAGTCTGACAGGATGACAAATTCAAAGCTTACTGAACTAACAGTGAATACCAATAGTACAAGTCCTATAAAAAAAATCCTGTAAACATAACTGAAGATGAATTTCAAAACTTATTTATTTTAGGAATTCCTTAGTGGCCAGTTGGCATGTGAGATGAAAATTCTTTTATGATTAATACTTTGGCTATTGTCAAACTTTTTTTGTGATACAAAGAAATTCCTGTTGCTTTTTTTTTTTTTTCTTCCCCTGAACACATCCCACCTTCCAGGAAATGCTATTGAAGCTTTAGGAAATTTTTAGTTACAATGATGACAGCTTGCGAATTTTCAAACTCCAGTTTTTAAAACCTCTCCAAAAAGTTTTATTCTCCCTATTACTAACTACTAGAAGTTAAAACTAGTTAAATAGACATAAAAATTATTGAAACTAGTTAAAAATGAATTTTACCAACTTATTATTAATCAAATTAATAATTTAGGTATAAATTTCTAATTCATGTGAAATGAAATCAACAGAATTAACTAATTTATGTTAAATGAATAAGGTCTTAATAAATGAAAGCAATTCAAAGTTTTTTGACAATGAAGTTAATTAAATTTAAAATAGGAACATACCTTTTGATCAGCTTCAGGTACTGTGATAAAATCCCCAGGTGTGGATCCTCTTTGTGCATTTATAATGTTTTTCACAATGCTTTGTGTGACTTTGTCAAGGTCATATAAGAAGGTAGTGGAAGCCAGAGGTTGCTGAAAGGGAAAATAATAATTAGATTAATAAGCCAATCTGAATTTATTTAGCAAGATTAATGAAGACTTATTTTATAACAAAAATAATTATCTCTACTATCTATTAAAAATTATTAAATGATGCTCATAAATCTATATTTTATTTGAATGGAATAAATTGTTTTAATAAAAAAATGAAAAGAGGATAAGATAAAAGGGAAATAACAAGAAAAAAAATTGGCTCATACATAAACACCTACATCAAGTTTGAATTTCAAAAACCCAACAAATGTTTTGATAAAATTTATGGGAGTTACAATACATTTCAGAAAAATTTCAACTGAAAATAAAACTGAATAAATTATTAAAATGAAAATATTTAAATAATGCTAAGTTCTTACACAGAATTGTTGTAATACTTTAAAACATATTACTCGTACATTGCACAGAAAGTATAATCATCGGGATGTATTGACACTATTTCTAATGGACTCGTTGCAAGATATAGTATGTTTTTTAAAAAAAATAAATATATATTCAAAATGAGAGCAATATTTAAAAATTCAAGGTTAACATTTCACAAATTTATAAGTCATAGATATTTTCCCTATTTTTAGATTAGTCTAGGATAATACATATATCGGCAATTTCTTACATTTTGTGTGGACAGATTGGGAGGGGGTGCTTTTCTTTCATATAAAGCTTCCTCAATATTTTTCATAGGAAGCTCCTCATCCTTATGGATAATGAAGAGGGGGGAGTCCCACCTGTTACGAGAGTCTGGGGCCTCAAACCGCTGTACAAGGGCATCAAATCTGGAAAATAAATATTTTATTCAATCATTAATTTAGTCACGATTTGGTACTTCATTAAAAAAAGATAATATACTTAAATGTACTTATAATAATTATTGTATCTGCTTTTTATTATATTTCTTTTACATATTAATAAATTTATGTTATGAATATGATATGGATGTCATGCAATAATAAATTCCAACTATCCATTTTCAGAAGCAAAGCTTCTTAAACTGTATTGTACACATCCTTTTATAGCTGTAAAGTATTTTTCCATATTCGTACTAAAGATTCTTTTACAACCCCTAATGAAAACAAAAGATACATATGAAGTATTAACTAAATATAAAAAATAAACAATTTAATGAAGAGATTTGGTGAATTCAATTAAACTTTGAATTAAGATGATTTTTAAAATTATGTTCATCAGCTGGAAAACTCATCAAAAAATTTAAAACTTTATTGAAGAAACAACTAGAAGAGATGAACTTACTTTTTTTAAAAAAAAATTATATATCATTGAAATATTACAATTTTGCCACAGCTAGTTTATGCATTAACTTTAAAATAAATTAGAAAGAAAAAAAATAACAAATGAAATTTCTTTTAATTATTTAGAACAATATAGCAAGGAGTATTAGCAAGCAACATAAAAAATATTCTATTGAGAGAAATATAACGTACAAAATGTTTCATGCAATAAATTATAAAAGTTGATCTACCAGAAGTCACAAATCTAAAAAAAACGAAACAAAATACCTATATCTGCTGTGATTTTTGAACTGACACTACTATCAATTATAAAAACAAATTAGAAGAAAATTTTGAAAGTAAGTGCTTTGCTACATTCAAATGAATGTTCATTTAGTGTTAAGTCAAGAGTTCATTATGCGATAAATTGCTAAATAATGCATATATTTAGTATAAAATTTTGAGATAAATATAAAAAAAAAACATTTTGCATTCAACCAATAGCACATTCACTTGGCACATCACTCAGGGCCGGACAAACACTCCGTTAATCCGTGCCCCAGCATGGAGTGAAAAATCGTGGGGCGCAAAATTGCAACTGAGTTTCTGGATTAATTAGAAAATTTTTTTAAAACAATTTAATTTAATATACTAATTACCAAAAAACTTTCTTCAAACTAAAAGTTCGTAAAAAAAATTCGTCTAAATTATACTTCTGTTAACTGTTTTTAAAATGACGTATTTTAAGTGAAAAGTATATGTATTTGTGTCAATTACCGAGTTTCACTGTTATTTTTTGGATGTCCGCTAAAAAATGAAAAATGACCTTATAAATTTTTTTTTCCAGAATTCTTACATTCCATAAGAGTGTAGTTCCATAAGAGCGCAATTTTTTTACTTTTGCATGGAGCAGTTCAAAGGCTAAATCAGACCCTGTAACACTACCAATTACAAGAATATAAAGATGCACCACTGACAAAAAAAAATAATTATCATAAATAAGAAGATTCATTTTTACTTGAAAAAAAAGATAACAGAAATTAATTAAAATCAGTAACATACATGTCTTGGTTATATCGTTCTGATGATTCATGTTTCTCATTAAATACCCAGCAGTCTTCAGGAAGTAAATCACAATGGATCTAGTTTAAGCAACATAATCAATTAGTTTGAAATTGGTTTTGTTTCTGTGTATAAAAGTAAACAAAAAATGTGAATATGTAAGTTAATGTAAAACTTTAAATTAATGCACCAGATGAGAACAAACTGTAAACTAAACATCAAAAAGGAAAGAAAAAAAAATCAATTTGGAAGTTCTAAAGATCAATTTTGATAATTAAGATCATACAAATAATTACTCACCACACAATGGGTTGTCTTGGAGTTTTTGCTTAAGCAGTACAATTCATATCTATAGCCTAAAAATACGATAATTTTCAAGGCTATTTACTAACAAAAAATACATCAATGAAATATACACTAGTCAAAAGAAAAGAATTTCTACTCTTTTTCATAAAAATGTTTGTCCGAGGAAAGTAAAAAGTAATATAAGAGCAAATATTTAAGAGTAAACTTTATTGCAAATGAAAAATAATTTTTATCAAATTCACAACATCAGACAAAAGGAAATCTTCAAGTTAAATATTTGAATATTTACAGATCACCTTGAAAAGAAATAATATCACACCTATTTACATTATCTAAACACAAATCTCATTATAAAACATATGCAAGATTAAAGAAATTATCAACTGAAGAAGTAGCAACACCAATTTTTTTTTTTCACAAATTATGTTTCATACAAGAAAACAAATACCTCCAGTTGTTTCTGTTGGAATTCATGGAAGTGATACTTAAAAACATATGTTTAAAGGAGTTCCATTCAAAAAGTTTATTCTCAAATTTTTGCTTTTCTTGTACTAAGCTAAAACCAGACTGCCATATAAATAATCAATAATAAGCTAAAACCAGACTGCCATATAAATAATCAATAATAAGCTAAAACCAGACTGTCATATAAATAATCAATAACAAATATGGTCTTAAAAATAACAAAGCAATTTTAGATATAATACATACCTTTGATGTAATTTCCAGCATCTAAAATAATAGTGGTTTCTTTGGACAAATGTCTGTAGAAAGATTAACTATTAAAATATATAAAAATAATTTTTTAAAAAAAGAATGAACAAAATTCAACTGTAGTTTCTCTTTCAATTTGACTGTGGTTCAGAATACTGAAGACTTATTACAAACAAAATAAGATGATTCTGAATGATTTTTCCACCGATTTTATTTTAATAACATTAAGATAAGCTTATACAAATAAGTTAAGGGAAAAAAATAGTGTGAAAACTTTTTAAAAAGAATTGGATAAGTTTTGTTTAGCAACATGTATTATTACATTATTATTTGCTGAACTAAACTAAAAATTAACTTGCATTTTATTTACTGTATTATTTCTTATGTTAAGAGAGTACTTTATTATTTGATTAATTAAACAGTTGATGGAAAACAAGAAAAAAAAATGCTTATAAAGCACATAGTTTAAATGAAGAAATATAATAATCTGAAAGTATTTAAACATTTATGCTATTTTAACAGTTAGTAATGGTTTTCAATAATTACTTTTACCTTTTTGTAAAAGTCAATCAGTTTTATTTTCTTTCTTATGCAATATTAAGAATTCTGATTTATTAAAGACAGCAATTATCAATTGCATATGATTAATTAAAATTGCTTCAGTTTTTTAAAAATAAATTAAATGACAATTTAATCAAATCAATTTTTTAAACTGAAAATAATAAGAATTTATAAAAAAATATTATTATTATTTCAAAATATTAAGGATCCTCATGACTAACAATAGCATAATTCAAGCCACTGATACAGTTATCCCCTTATTTAATTCACTATTAAATCTATTTCTACAAAAAATAAGACGGGATCTAAATTTTTACTCCAAAGGATGCATTAGGGTTTATTTTCAGAAGATGTTTAATTTTTCAAGCACAACAAATTTTTTTAAACTCAGTCATATCACCTCCTCTTTTGAAACATAATCATAAATGTCCAAACCCTAAATTCTGGTTGAAATTTCTTGCAGATGATTTTTTCCCCTATTGATCATTGATCCCAACCTTTCATATCCAGTGATAAAATTCTTAATAAATGAACACTTTTTGTCCTTGCATCCTGTTTGTAAGATATTGACTGTTTGCTTATTTACAAATACTTAATTACAATTCATTTTCTTATGTATTTTGTGAAAATTTTCTTTTGTTCTTCAGTAGAATTTTTATCATTAATATTTCATATTTTTTTCAGTTGTGTAGTTATTTTACAGATCTTCTCTTTAACTTTATGGGTAAATATTAGGAAAAATGCCAAATTGAATATGAAAAATTTCAATTTTTGAAGATTTTTAGTGAATGAAATTAATAGTGTATTTTAATTATACATTAGTAACAGATTTTTTTAAAAATTAGGGGTGAGGTCAAGGGAAACATTTACCCCCATTTTCGGGGGGTTATTTTTCTGGACTGTTACAGATTCCATGTTTAACTTGTGCATAATACATTACCTGTATAATTTATATAGGTAATATAATATAAATATATGTAATAATTATATATGAATTATAATTAATATTAATATATTTAAAATTATATTATAAAAAATGTCGTACTGAAAATTTCAATTTAAAAAGATTTTTAGAAAATGAAATTAATTATCTCAATTATAAACTATTTATAATAGATTGAGGGGAAATAACACTTGAATAAAAACACTGAAATGAAACAAACACTTAAATCTTAAT
This sequence comes from Araneus ventricosus, assembly GCA_013235015.1. NCBI lineage: Eukaryota > Metazoa > Arthropoda > Arachnida > Araneae > Araneidae > Araneus > Araneus ventricosus. The sequence goes on along the minus strand of BGPR01008654.1, from coordinate 6,045 downwards.
ATTTTTTTACTGTGTTAGCAAATTTAGCTCTTGTATCATAAATTAAGTACAAAATTTAAGTTAAATTATAATGTTCCAAGTTTTCAGTAAACACATATTGTTCCCTTTTGTTTAAAGATGGCTGAGATAATACATTGACAATATTGGACGAGTCAACTTCTGCAATGTCATCATTTTCAGGGAAAGTAAATTTGTCTTTTCCACATTTTCTCATAAATTTTACAGTGTACTCATCAAATGCATCCTGAGAAATGGTCACACCAACATAAAACCTCACACTTTTCTTTCCTGCTAATTTTATGACAACATAATCATTTTGAACAATATTTTTGATAGCATTAGCTGGAGGATTGTTAGAATCTGAATCTGTATCAGAAAAGCTATCTGAAGAATATACATCTGAGTACTTCAATTTACAATTTGAATTATTTTAAAATCTTTTAAGGTAAATAGCATGAAAACAGAATTGGAATTGCATTATAAAACAAAGTAAAAAATATATAGTAGAACTTATTCAATTTGTGCCAGGGCACATGCAACTATGCAAATCGTCTTCAAGAAATTTCTGGACTGATTTTCTTACTTCAGTCAAATTCTTCTGACCTTTATATGATCTTTTGAAATGCATCTTCTTTGTTTCTAATGCTTTTTTGTAATTTTTGTTGGAAGCTAAATTTTTAAGTTGACCTATCATTTGATACTTTTTTATAATTTTATTTGAAACCCGTGTAGCAAATAACCTTCTTTCTTTTTCTTTTTTGAAAACTTTTTTATTTTCTTCTAGACCTGACATAAGCAAAGTTAAGTAAATTCTTCCTTATTTCTGGTGACATTTTTTTCTACCAATTAGTTTCGCATTCTTTTGTGGCAGGGGACAATGAACATTTTGATTTATCCTTGGATTTGCTTAAGCGATTTTTTCTTTTCTTAAATTTTCAATTTTCCTAGAACTTTTAAGAGTTTGTAACTCAGATTTACTTATACCTTAAAAGAACTATAGTGTGTGTTTGGTTGCTTTCTCCACTTGACTGAATCGCGGAGCTCTGCTTCCCAACACGTGTTTCTTCAGCTTCAGGTGTTTCCTTTAGCTTGAGCAAGATTGGCTTTCGTAATTCACGGAATCTTCTCTTCCATTGTTTTTCGTCTAATATTGTTGTTATTGTGTAGGCTGCTTTATACTTAATTTACACCTTCTCCTCATTTCTTTTTATACTCTGTCTTTTCTTTCTCGAGCTTTCTTCTGACTACGATGTTTTCTACATTTCCCTGACACCACATGACAATCTTATTCAGCTCTTTTCTCAATTTCTAAAGTGTTTACTTTTGGCTTTCCTCGAGCTTTTCTTAATCTTGAATCCATACTTTTGCAAAAGTATTAACTGAAAGTAAAAAAAAATTAAATACTTACAGTACTTTATGTTTTAATAAGAGGGTATAGAATTATTATATTTAGAATAAATTATTTTGTACAGCTTGTATATTTTTTAAACATAAATAATAAAATTAGTAACTCATTAATTAAAGGTGAGAATTATTCCATGCAAACAGATAAGTGTAATTTCAAAATCAAATAAAATAAATCATTCTCAAAACAGGTTTAAAAAGCAAAACTAATTCAGGACAATCAGAATTTGGAAGGGGCTTGCACAAAATCATTTAATAAATTGAATATTTAAAAGTTATACAAAAGTTATATTGTTGGAATAGTCTTTACGAACGAAGATCAGAGATCGATACAAAAAAAAAAAAAAAAAAAAAAAAACGGACATTAATTTGTTTGGAAACTCATATTTTGGGGAGAAAATATTTTTTTTGAAACCGATTTTAAGAAATTAAACTAATTTAAAAACATTGGAAAGTTTTTCAGTTACAGAGATGCATTTAAACTCATCTTACACTGCAAAAATTAACTCTAGAAACGCATAACACGAAAAACTAACTGTGGGAAAACATCGGTAACACAAGCATCAGTTCTGTAACAAATGGTTTCTATTTCAATGTTACCGATCTGATTGTTACAGATCTGTCGAATTTCCCGTATTTTGTTAGCTAAACATCGCTAATTAAAGATTCGAAACCTAAAAACGCATTATTATGTTCATGACAATAAATTCGTTTTTATCATACAAAAATAAATAAAAAAATTAATTAATTTTGCTTTTCAATTTGTGTTACCGACCTGAGCTTTCATTTGGTAGACACAGAAAAATAAAGATTGAAAAAATCTTACCTGTAATTCTATGAAACTGAAGTCGGAACTTTCAACTGAAACTTGCACATTACACAAAGGGGTTTCATCACACGCAATCAGTTGGCGCCAATTTAAATGTTTTGATAGGAAATAACATCCCGGAATTCGGCGTTACCGATCTGATACGAAAACTTGGGAAAAGCATATATTACGTTTTTTTTCGAAGTACATTTATATTTTCTAACACATGGGAGTCAACATTTATAAATAAACATAAAATACATTGTTTCCGCCGATACTTGTTTTTGCCGCGATGTTTTATAACGCACAGGATTTTTTTTAAAGATTGCGATTCGTACCTGGGACACGTTACCGATCTGATTTTGAAGCAATAAAAAAATTCCATTGTCATAAATTAAAGTAAAACTTGAAAATTTTGTCATGGATTGAATGTAAAACGAAGTTTACTATATGAAAAAAATATTTCTTGGGTTTTTAATTGGAAGTGTTTCATAAATTTATCTGGGACACAAATTGGCACTTTTCCTAATATTCACCCTTATGCACTAGTACTTTAGTACTTGCATTTATCACTTTTATTAGTTGTGAACTTGGTAAAGTTTTGTTGGCGATAAACAATCTACTCATTTCAACTTTTTAAGTAAGATTTTAAATTTATTTTCAATTTTAAAACATTAAAACCAAAACACTAACAGACTCTTTTTCCTTAGTTTTAAAAAATATATAAAATTTTCTGCATTTTTTTTTCTACTATTTCAGAAATGCTTCGAGGTACAAGGCTTTCTTGATGAATATATAGTTATGTTGAATCAGGACAGGACAAAGAAATAATAATTTTTCAGGCCTAGATTGGGCAAACAGTTATGTAAAAACATTTTAATTTAAATGAAATAATGATTTTAAATTACACAGATAAAATGAAAGATCCAGAGAGAATTTTTCTTTAAAATCAATAAAAATATGTACGTAAACAGTGAATACATATATCTTTTTAACAGTTTCACCAATAAAAATAAAATTTTTCGAACGGATGTGAAATAAATAAAACCATTTATCTCTTAAAAGAACTGTATGCCCTGATTTAAGGTTATATTTCTTTGTTTCAAATAATAAAACTGTTCAATAAAAAAAGTTCCTTTTTGATGAATAAAATTTGTAGTAAAAACATTGTGAATTATGGTTTTCTCTTATAAAAAAATAATCTTTATTATTCAGCACTTAGTAGAATTCTAGACAAAAATTATGCTTTGTGTAGCAATAATATTAAAAGTAAGCTTTTTTAAAATAAAACAGATGACTGTTTTTGAAGTTTTCTTTTTTATAAAGAATGCATCCATTTTTATTATTATTTGGCCCCAAAGATATTTTCAGAATGTTATCAGCTTTATTTCATTAATATTCAATCATTTTTAAGAACTGTCACCTTTCAACTTCTGATTTTAAAGAGCTTCGGAGTTCCTTCTCCTTTTGTGCATCTGGAAAGAAAGGAGAAGGAAAAAGAAATCAGGAAAAATGTTATGCTCTTTTTTCAATATTTTAATGCATAAGATGATTTGATGAAGCATATCTCCAATAACTTTAAATCAATATGAGGCAGAATAATAAACATTTACACTTTTAAAAAAGCACTGTACTAAGGGAACTTTTAGGTTTTAAGCACTTGAGCTAAGGAAACAATATTTTGAACACACATTTGTTCCTTACAAGGTACAATAGAAGTAAATTCTTACTTTAAAAAAAATTAAACAATGTATTTTAGAATTAAACTAGCCGCTATCGCCACCCTCTGGGCAGATTCGTGGCCAGCATCCACTTTGCTCAGCATTGCCCCTGCCACCTCACTGCTTCGAGGCTCTCAGCCACTACTTTTTTCACTTTAGCATGAAGATCAGTGGAACAGACCATAAAACCATAGTAGATTTCATATTCTTTGTAGACTATTTATTCCTTTAAAATTGTAAAATATTTCAATAAAACCTCATCTAATTTAGCATGTTTTGTATAAATTTTTCCGCAATTCGACATAAAATTTTCATATCATAAGCACAAAGAGATAATCACCTAACTAAACAGTTTCATCTTACAATGGGTATTTACAATATTTTTGACACACCATTGTGATGGAACTGTTGGGATCTCTATATATTTAAAATAATATGGTAAAACCCTCAGACAGTTTGCCAGACTAAACCACCAGACCGATTTCAACAATTTTTTTTTTTTTTTTTTTGCATTTGAAAGGTTATGGCATCTAGATATGTCACCAATGGCCGTCTGTCCCCCAGCCCACCTTCCATCTTCGAACAAAATCGAAAAAACATATAGAGAATATATGGTGGAAGTGTTTTTCTATTTCATTAAAAATGGTGGGGGGGGGGGCAGACAACCCATGATGACATATCTAGATGTCATAACCTTTCAATTAAAAAAAAATTGTCGAAATCCATCAGGTGGTTGTTGCTGGTGAACTGTCCAAATGTTTTTCCCTATAGAGAATGTATAGTGGGAAAGAGTTTTCCGATTTCATTCGAAAATGAGGGGTGACCCTTGATGACATATCTAGACATCATATGCTTTCATATGAAACAAAAATTGTCAAAATCAGTAGGGTGGTTCAGGCTGGCGGACTCGGTGAAGAATTTTTTACCAAATTATTTTAAATATATAGTGAGAGACAAACAAACAGTGAGAGGACAGCAACAAAAATGAGAGTTCCAAACTAGAACTGCACATGTCAGATAATAGGGAAAGAAAAAGAGGTGACACTTTTTATACAAATTACCCTATGACATGTATTTGAGGATGATAAAAAAAAAGAAGAAGAAGAAGCCATATAACCAACAAACTTATCATCTACGTCCATTTAACAAAACAAAAAAAGTAAATGTAAAATTACAATGAATCCATTAAAACAAAATAATTAAAGCTTTTTGTGTGTGATATAAAGTTGCTTCCCTGCAGATTGATCTCGTCATAAACATCACATTCATATTCGAGGTTTCCTCTTACCATTCAATGCATTTCAAATCTGCTTCAATAGCATTTAGCTCACATTTATGGGTCATTATAACATTACAGACCTTACTTACCTATTCTGCCATTAAAACAACAAGTTCAACATGACATATGACATTCACTACATATAGAGAATATAACTTACTTTTTAGCTTTTCTTTTGCCTACCAGTAAGTAATAAAAAAAAGCATATAAATTTGGTACCTTTAACAAAACAAGTATTTTAGTACCAATAACAAAACAGTTACACAGAAAAGCACGAATAAAACTTTGACTGACTGAAACAAAAAAAAAATGTAAACAAAGTTAATAAAATATTATTAGGGGCATTTGGTACCACAGCAGTCTAATCGATTTGGAGTCTTCACCAACACAAAGTACATGGCTGCCTGAGTATTCCCATACAAATTGCAAAACAAACACCCAACAAATAATAGTAAAAATAACAAAGTACATTTTTTGAGTTAAGATTTTTAATTAATTCTGAACTGATGTCAGAGTCAGAAGTTATATAAAAGCTAATATATCACTAAAAAAAAGAAAGAAAGAAATAATGTAATGCCTTGTGGCCTGTTGAAAAAGGTCTTTTCACATAAAAATGTGTTAAAATGTTCAAAATGTATTATTTTAAAATTTCAAACACTATTTTCCACTGAAATAAAATGAAAAGCACATTAAATTTTTTAATTAAATAATTTTTTAGAACTACAGGTATTTAAAGAAAAATAAAAATTGCATGACATATGACATTCACTACATATAGAGAATATAACTTACTTTTTAGCTTTTCTTTTGCCTACCAGTAAGTAATAAAAAAA
>BGPR01008653.1:0-62305 GCA_013235015.1 Araneus ventricosus | reverse complement strand
TATTGCATTTATTATAACAAGTAATTTTAAGCATACATTACCACATGTGTCCTTAAATTTAATTACTGATAAAGTCTGTTAATTTTGTCTTGAGTTTTTTGTTTGAAAAAGTGTTTTCTCTCATAATACGTCTCGCATCTTTGCAATGCACCAAAAGCCCCTTCAGACATATTGTTTCAAATGATTTTAGCATTTCATCATACGAAGGTTTTTTTGATTTCTGCATCATAATCATTTCCATCTACATCATCTTTGTCTCAATTAATTGCTGTATTGTTTTTATTTTTCACACTGTCCAAAATATCCAATTAAGTTAGTGTTTCCGAAGTTTCAGTATCAAGTGAAAGAAAATCATCAATCAGCACATCATTGTTTTTCTTTGATGCTCAAGCGCTTTTGCTTTGACATTTTCCAGCTACAAGAACCGAAATTACCAGCATGACTCCGATCAACGATCTAGAAAACGGGAGACTAGTTCAAGGACACGTAACAGCTCCATTGAGGGTGAAAGGGGGATATTGAAACTTTTTCTAGTGAAGTGGGGGTGGATAGAGGTTGCACTTCCTGGATGAAATACAAAGAATGACAGCGATTTTACTGCTCTCGGCGAGTTTGGCAACTGGTAAAGCCAGTTCAAGGTCATTTGATCACCATAAAATGTGTTAAAAGAAAGAATAAGTTTGAAATTTTCAGAAATATTTTGAGAAATAGGGAGAAAAAAAATATTGGATCACAAGAAAAAGTTCGTTAAATAGAGAATGCACACCGCTATTATTTGGAGGTTATTTTACAAAGAAATTCGCAAAATGTTCTTGGTTCCAAGGAAAAGTTTGCAAAATAGAGGTCTGACTGTACATAAAATAAAATACATTTTTCAAAGGTACATGTGTATTTAAATAAAATGCTTTACCTGAATTCATTTTGAGCGGAACTTCTGAAATAAGTATATTCCTGGGGGGTTGTTTTGTTTGATTTGGTGGTTGTTCTGTAGGTATACAAAATTTCACAGATCTTACAAAATCAGGTTATTAGCTTTTCATTCTTTCTTTGATATAAATTGCGGTGTCTCTTCGGAATGTGCGAAGGCCCCTCTTCAATTTATCGCTGCCTAACGGGTAGAAAATCTATCCGTTTTTCCTACGGCGAAGTCTATTGAGGTATAGTATAGAACTTTGTTCTGGTTACTGGAAATGCATTCAAGGGAAGGTGCGAACAGCTTTTCTTATGAGATAATTTATGAGCGCCGGCGTTTTGTGTCCCGTTTCTTTGTCATCATTGTAGAATCAATCCTTGGCAAATTATCTGATTTACCTTATATAAAACCAATATCCATTATGAAATTAAATGTTGAATAGTAAAAAGGCCAAAAACATCACTTCTAAAATGTTAGCTAGTGCAAACACCTGGAATCAAAACATGGTATAAAAGTAGCGAAAGAGGAGTATGCGAAGGAATGCACATGTGACATCAAAATCTACTCCGCCAATGAGAATACGTTTCAGATTGCATCATCATTCCTGCTATTTCAGTGCATCTTTCGCCCTCAATATTTAAATAAATAAATTTTTCTGTAAAATTTCATTTGCATATTTGAAATTGGAATGATTTTTTCTATAAATACGGATTGCTTTCACACGTTTTTAAAAAATGCTGAAGTTCCCCATTGTTTTGTGCCTTAATTGAATTTGGGGTATTAATCTTTTCTTTAGGGGCAGTCGTGATGCTATGCAATTAAGCTATGATGATTTCACTCCCCTTACAGAGCTATTCTGATAGGTCTCTAATTATTTTATAGGTAGTAATACTGTCTCATCTTATTGTGAGATGCATGATGAATGTAATGGGAGAAGATAAGAGTATATAACCCTCACAAGTAGCAAAAAGGAATTGCAGATCTTCGCTTCAAATGATTTGAAAAGAAAGGAAGGGGTTAGGGGCTCTTTTTCTGTTAAAATTTGTCTTAAGTGATCTTGAAATTCACTTAGGTGTAATGTAAAGATTAAAAGGTATCATGTCATGAAAAAAGATAAAACTGGTCCTGCTTTTCTGAACTTTTCCTGAATACAAAATGTTGAAGCTAACTTCATTTTCTCTGAGCTTCCTTCAAGTATGAATTTACAATTCATTTGCAGTATTTTGATATTCTTCAAGATTAATGGTGCAGAAATTGCTTTTGGCTTTAAAATATACTATTAAGAAAAAATCCCATGAATATAAAATTATTTAATGTAATTGATTTTAAGCCATATTGAATTCCAGAGCGAAGAAATCATATTTATTTGTGTGCTTTGTTGAAACCTTCATGAACAGAAATTCTTATTTTAGCAATTCAGTTGTTTTTCTATAGGAATAATTTATCTATTTTTAAAGCTAATTTTTTAGAGTTATTAGATTAAAATAATTGACTGCTTAGAGGGTTAAAATCCTAAAAATCTGTTGGTTGAATTTTTCTTTATATTGGAATGCTTTGTGCCCTTACTCTATTTGTACCCCTATTTTCCCCTTCTCATGAATTTTTTGATTGACATATAAATGCAAAAGAAAAATTATTCTTCCTTATATACTTAGCTTCATAAAGAAATTTATATTTTAGAGAAATATCTTTACTTTAAAATTAGATGCTTTCAAAATATTAAGGAAATGCTTGGAAATTTTCTTTGTCCACTGTCTTTCCCTTAAATAATCAGGTTATATAATTTTTTAAAATTTAAATTGCTTAAAGAAACACCGTTATATACTAGAAGAGTAGAAAAACCCAATGCATAAACTTTTTTTTAGAAAAGTCTTTATTACTCATTAAAGCTTATCTTAACATTGAAGTTTGATCAGTACTTCAATACTAAGATAAATTTTAATGTTATTAAAGGCTTAATTGAAATATTACATTTTAAAAGTGACAAAATTGAGAAAAATAAAAGGTAATTCAAACTTAATGTATTTTATTTTACCTGCATTTAATATAAATGAAGTTTTCCTCAAAGTGAAATAAAACAAACAGAACTTTAATTGCATTTAGTAATTTTGGATATTTTTTTGTCATGTGTAATGTTTATTTTTCTTAAGTTATAAATCGTTAATTTTTTTCTATTTGAATAAATGTTCTAAAATATTCTTAGTAATTAATTGTTAAAATGACCAGGTGACATATGTGCATGTTAAACAAATTGAAATGCAGAGGTTGTAGGTATGCATTTCATTTATTAAAAAAATTAAGTTTGAAATCGTGTACTAAATCTACATTTGATTGCTTTATTAAAAATAAAAAAGGATTTAGTTCTATTGGTTCATGGTGAAGAGCTTCTTGATTCTTTAAAAAGATAACAAAGACAGCACCAAAAACTGTGTTTGGGTGGAAACCCTGTAGGTAGTAGGCGGTGAAGTAGACTCCCTTGTGTAGTCTTCAATTCAAGGTTTTATTCTCAAAATTTTTTTCCGAGACAAAGAAGAGAACAGAAACAAAGCGCCATTATAGCAAGCATACGTATAAATTCTCATATTCTCTAAAATCTGTGTATTACTTATGGTTTGATCATGACACAAATTATTAAACTGACGTTTTTTGATGCAATAGTGAAAGAAAAAGTATTCACCTATAGAGACTGAAAAGAAAATGGGAAATGCTATAACAAAAACTTATCCATCTGTGGATAAATTTTAAGTTGACTTATATTTTTTCTACCTCTTATTGGGAAAGTTGCCTGATATTGATTAAAATTACATCTAAATATAAAATAACATTCGTAAATATTGCATTCTTCAAGTTAAGTGAAGGAGTTTCTGAATTTTTTTAAAGTGATTGGAAACTTTTGCTTCTTAGTCTTGCAACACGAAAGCTGATTATGGACCACAGATTTGTGAAATTTTCGGAAAATATGTAGAGTATTAACATAATACAGTGAAACCTGTGTATAGTGATACCATCTATAATGATAAACATGCCTATAATGATGTTTCCTTCCCGGAGGAATTCCTATTTACTCAATGTATTTCCAACCTGCTTTAAAGACTCGCCTGTCTATAACGATAATTTTGTGTCTTTAGAAAAGTGGTACAGCACAATTCCAATATATTTTTTTTCTTGGAAAATGATTCCCTATGTTCAAAGAATGTCAGATAGGAGTAGAATCGGAGGGAGGGGGCAAGAAACCACAGTCTGTCTCTGCATGGGGGATCCTTGGGGGGGGGGGGGATTTTTTGAAATATGCGCAGATGTTTCTTGCCTCTGACTCCTGGTACTCATTAACCTATTCATCTGTATTTAGCACTTCAGACTGACCACTTGTTTCTTGGAATTCTCTTATGACATGTTGACAGCATGAATCTAGGATGGAAAAAAAAAGCTACAAATAATTTCGGAAATCGATCAAGAACTAAAGCAAATTGATGCTACTAAAAAATATGGGATTTTTCAGTTGATGATAGCTACTTAAAAAAAAAAAGAAGACATTGGAGATGGGGAAAAAGTAAAGTGAATAGCAAATGAAAACAATTTAAAGATGCTGTAAATAATGATGCTGACAAAGCTTTTAAATGGGGAACTTCAGCATTTTTTAAAAACACATGAAAGCCATCCGTATTTGTAGAAAAAATCATTCTAATTTCAAATATGCAAGTGAAATTTTACAGAAAAATTTATTTATTTAGATATTGAGAGCGAAAGATGCACTGAAATAGCAAGAATCATGATGCAATCCGAAACGCACTCTCATTGGCCGAGTAGATTCTGACGTAGAGGGTGCCTTCCTTCGCATACTTCTCTTTCCCTAGTTCTGTATTCTGCTTTGAATCAAGGCGTTTGTACTAACTAACATTTTAAAAGTGCAGTTTTTAGTTTTTCTACTCTACACCGTTCAATTTCATAATGGATATTGGTTTTGTACAAGCTAAATCGGATAATTTGCCAAGGATTTTATTACAAGGGAAGTAACACAAATGTTTTGTCAGTACATGTGTCTGTAATTATTCAGTTCCGACAAAGAAACTGGACACAAAACGCCGGCTCGTAAATTATCTCATAAGAAAAGTTGTTTTGACCGTCCCTTCAGTTACCGGAACAGGGCTCTATACTATACAGAAAAGGATTCGCCTTGGAAAAAACGGATAGGTTTTCGAAACCATCAAGCAACAATAAATCGCAGAGGGGCCCTCGGCATTCCGAGAAGACGCTGCGATTTCTGTTGCACGAGCAAGAACAGAAAGATAAGAACCTGATTTTGCATGCTGTATTAAATTTCGTATGCCTACAGAAAAAAAGACAGGAATTTATTTATTTCAGAAGTTCCGTTCAAAATAATTTCAGGTACGGCATTTTTTAAAAACACACCTGTGACTTTTAAAAATTAATTTTATTTTATATAGTTTTATTTTACTATATAAATTATTTCCTTTGTACTAGTATTAATTTTAAAATACAAGTTTATACTAATTAATATAAAATCTGGTAAAAATAACTTATATAAAGAAATACACTAAAAAATTAAAAATGATAAAACTCTAACCACTTTCGTAAATTGCAAAAAAATAAAAAAGATACGAACAAAGTATCTGTAAGTAGTAAGCCTTCTTTACTGCAAAGTAAGTTTCTTTCATTATGTTAGTTAATTTTTGAATTATATAAAAAAAAAACTATAAATTTATAACAATATTCAAACCAGACTAAATGCGACTGATCTAGGAATTTAAGTGCTGCCATCAACAAACGCGAGATGCACGATGAGATAAATTTATCCCACCTTTTCTCAACTATAATAATTCATGCGCAAACTAACTTTTAAAGACTAATTTTGATTTTAATGCATTCATTGAATATAAAGAATTTATTTTGAATCAAAAGTTAATTCTGCGAATTATTTTGTTGAACTACAAATGAAAACGAATTTTATTATAAAAAAAAGTCGTGAATTTAAACTAATTTTTAAGATATTCTTGTTAATTTTCAATAGTACTGATAATTTTTTAAAAAATATAAGAAACATTCGAATATCCATTGAAAAAAAATTTATGCTATAAAATAACATGAGCAAGTTTTTTTTTTTAAAAAAAAGATTCTTAAAGAAGGTGGGATCTTCTATATTTTTACCCTTTGAGGGGCAATGGCCTCTCAAAGGGTAAACAAATAAATTCCATGTAATCAAATGGGAAAAAACTAATTAACTTTAACTATTTGCTTTAAAATATCTTAATTTTTTTGCTGCTAACCTCACCTTATACTTCTTTTAAAAACAAAAAAGATATCGAATTCTGAATTTACTGTGCTTCATGATATACAATTTTAATAGGTATAATATAGATTAATAACTCGCATCAAAATGATCTCCACAGACATGACGAACACTGCTTGCTGATAATTCCGGATTTAGCTTCGGATCTCTCTTCATCGCTTTACACCACTTTTTGCGAATAACATAATTTTTTGGCACATTGATAAATAATTTATCGGGTGCCGTTATAGTTGTATTACGACATTTAGGAACAATACAATACTTGTATCTTTCCGACATTATTTTATCTGATGCGATAGTCGGAAAGCATAGAAAAAAAGAGAATTTCTATAGAGCGCGAACAGGAAGGAAGAGTGTTTCTCCCCTGTCTGGCAATTTTGACGTCACACCCGTTTCGCGCCAAAATAGATCGTTTTTCCCGCGTTTTCTGAGAGGCGAACTTTGATTGCAAATTTAAAAAAAACAAAAGTGTCTAGAATTTTTTTCTTAATGTTATTGTTCGTTTCGAAGCATTTTAAATCGATTTAAAAAATAAAAAAAAATGCTGAAGTTCCCCATTGAACTAACTAAAAACTAAATTTTAAAAACTAATCAAACTTAAGACTAAACTAAGATTTAACTTAGATTTAAGACTTAACTAAAATTGTCATTTTGAAGTTCTTAAAAAAAATTAAATATAAAATTTTATATTGGGTAAAATTGTATATGTTTATAAAATACAATTTTATAACTGCTATTATTTGTAAGATGAATCAATAAGCGCAATAAAATATGTTAGTATATTAATACATGCACACACACACACATATACATTTTCTGCCCAAATCCTCAAACTGTCTATAAGGATAACCTTTCCAAAACAATACATTTTCTAGGTCCCTACAGTATCGTTATAGACAGGTTTTACTGTATTCACAGGGAAGAATTATCTTAAAATATTCTTGATGTATAAAAAGTAGCATTCCATAGATTCATCACATATTCATGTGAATTAGTAAAGTGTACATTAAATGTAGCTTTGTTGAGTGAAATTCTTAATTTTTCCATTCAGTACAATTTTATAATATACAATACAGGTTTAATTACAAAATTATCATCAGGTTTAAACTCGCTATATTTAAAAAAACATTAGAACTATGAAAATAAAAATTACCTCATAAAAAACAGAAACAAAACAGTTCAATCAGTGGTTTGTCTCTCTCCCAAGACATTGGAGCATGTCTTTGTTTATATTCATAAATACATTTCTGGAGCTCATTCATGTTAGCTGGAAATGGTGGCATGTATACAGTGCTTTAATGTAACCTTAAAGGAAGAAATTGCAAACTACCATAACTGCCAATCCAGCATCTCTTGATAAAATAAATATCTTCTTTCATTTTTTACTGCTTAATGCAAGAATGGGTTAATGCTGCATCTGGTGCCTCAGATGGAAAAGTGCAAGTGTGAAAATAAAAATTGAACTTTTTTCATCATCAATTCAAGCCCCGGTTATTATTTTGTACTTACAGTAGAACCTCAAGAATCCAAACTAATTGATTCTAACTTCTGTTCAGATTCCGGGAAATTCAGATTATCTGGAAAATTCGGTAAAATATTCTTGATGTATTAAATGCAGAAATGTATTGATTTTGGGTAGTCTGTGAAAGAGCACAGTAAGAGGTCACATCGTTAAGCAGATTTAGTTCCTTACGTCAAAAGGAAGATAACCTATTTCAAATATTTCTTTTAAATTAGGAAAAAACATTAGCTTTGTTTCTGATTATTATTTTCCTTAATTTTTTATAAAAACATTGAAAAAAGATGTTCGGATTCCTGGAGTTCAAATTCCCGAGGTTGCATGCTGTTATTTGTGTTATCTCTCTTTATATTATACTTGACAGTGAAAAGAGTTCATGAATTTATACAGATAATTTAAGTGTTCTAGAATTTGAGCAATGGGATGAAATTCTTAACTATGGATAAGTGCCACAAAATTCAGTTTGAAATAAAAGTATTTAAAGAGTTAGGTGTATTGAAATTAATATGTAAAAGCAAGTCCTACAAGAGAGAGGGGTGAAATGTTGGAAGAAAAATTAATCTGATATTGGAAAATTGATAAGGTGTGTCTGTAAGTAAAAGAAACTTTTTCAAATGAAAAAAATCTCCCTCAATTTTCAAGTTTCTTTTTCACAGTATCATAATCTACTAATAAGAAAGGAGAATGTGTGTGTTGGACAGACCACTTGATCTAGAACTATGAAATTTGGTATGAACATTCTTCGGAGTGTGGGAAATGTGCACCTTGGAGCGGCTTTTTGAAATATTAATTAAAAATTAAGCGAAATTTTAGCATTTTTCCTTAATAACTTCCGAAAATATTATAGCACAAAATTCATTTTTACTCCATTTAAAAGTGCAAACAATTACCTTTTCAATGATATCACTTAAGTTGCTGTACAATTTTTTCTCAAATTTTAAAAAATATTTTTTGGGATAATTTACAACAATACTTTTCATTGTTGCAACGCAGTTCAAACCGTTTTCAGTGTTTAAACAAATATTTATGCTAAGGTAATATCCTAATACATTTTGCTTTCATATTTTATTTCATCAAAAGTTTTCTGGAATCTGTAAACGAAGCTCTCTGAGATATTAAGTATTTGAAGAAATATATCCAGTAAGCTGAATGAAATTATGGCTGCTATGTTTTCATTCTTTTTTCAGCATGTTTTAATTCAGAAAACATGCCGCTAGCCATAAAATTATTGCGTCATTTTAATGTTGAAATCAAATGCACATTTTGCAAGAGGAATAAGAAAGTGAAGATGATGCTGACAACTTGCAATTAGATGATACATGACATGGTCAGTTATTTGACTCTTTGACGTGTTTTCATGCTACACTTACTTATAACCTTACATAAAGCTAATTCATAACAATCATGCACTTGCACCTACACTGGTATTGGATGATGTCACAGGCCAAAAAATACTATGAAACAAAACTCTTATAGATATGATCTTCTGTTGTGGGGATCCATTCTTTTCGCATTATTAGCTATTCAAATCTGACGGTATTTTGTCACACAAGAAAGGTCGACCAACTATCACTGTAATGAGCTGAAAGATGTTTTCACGTCAAAATATGCTACTTCAAAAATATAAATGTTTCATATGAGGGCTTCTTTCAACCTCCGAAATCAAACTGCTAAACAGGCAGACAAGTAGGAGGAGGTGGGGATGCATGGTGGGCGACTGCAGATGTCTACCATAGCATCAACTACTGCCAATGCCAGCTGGCCAGTTTGAGCTAAACTGAGCTGTCAGCATATAAACATGGCTGATAGAATTGATACTTCCGCCAGTGCGAGTTAAGTAGTGTTATTTGCTTTCTTCAAGCAGACGGTTGGTTTGTGCAGACGATCAATGCATGTTTCTTGTCAGACTTTACAACAACTGCAAAGAGCTACTCCGACTTCTAAAGTTGTCCTTATTCATGACAACACCTGCCCTTACAATGCTGTTGTAACCCAGCAGTTTAAATCGGACACATCTGATCACCCAGCTGATAGGCAGATTTTCATTCCTTCCCCTGATTTGAAGAACTGGCTATGTGGCCAAAGCTTCCAGAAAAATGAGGATGTTCAAAGTAGTGTTAAGGCCCACCTCACAATACTGGAGGCAACTTTCTTCGAAGAGATCAGAAACCTGGTCCACCGATTATTAACTGCCTGAATCTTCTTGGTTATTATGTTGGAAAAAGTAACCCTGTTTGTACATAACTTTTGATAACAAATTCATTTTTCCCTCTTCTTGTCTTTTCTTTTTATGGTCCATTTTAGGGTGAAAAAAAAATGGCCCCTGCACATTTTTGTTATTTCTAAAGGCATTCATAACTCGTACATGCTGCCTACTTTCTCTCAAGAGTAAATGATTAATTTCTTGTTATTAGTTCATTCAAGTTGCTCCTTTCAATTGTGAATGTTCTGCATTATCTTCTTGTAGTATATTCCGTTCAGTATTAAGAATAGGACTATCAAAGAATCTCTTCATGAGCTACTTCATGTCTCAAATTGATGCTTGGTGTAGGATGGGGTTGGTTTCTACAATCGGTAAACTGCAAATACTAAGCATATCCCATTAGTTCCGAAATGTCCAACACTAATGTTAAATTTATAGAGTATCCAACATTTCAACAATATTAACTTCAGCTGTTAATGGCATGTCTTTTAAATAATGGAATGTACTTTTGTTTGGGTAATATTTGTTCAAGATACTCATGGTACTTTTCTTTTAACCATTCAACAATCCCTATGGATTGGAAAACATTTTAAAAGTATATTTCTGAGAAAATGGGATAAGATTGAGAAATAAAAAACTGAAATTCCATATACATTACGCCCAATATGTATTTTATAATGACAGTCGCACAGAAAAGCAGAGTCTATTTAAGGAATTTTAAAACTTAGAAATGACACTATAACTAAGTAAACTACCATGGTTAACACGTTAAAATTATTTAACATCTTGTCTGCTAAGTGAATCAAAATGGATTTAACAATGAAAAATACTATAAAGCAGAAAATAAATCTTAGTGACAAATTCCCTAATGATTTTTACTCTATACAGGTTGTCCACACTTATTGTAGTCCAATAGCTAATTTCTAAACAGTTAAAAGACAGACATATAGTTCCAATTGGAAACATGCTTTAATGAAGGCAAGAATTATATTTTATGCGTTTTGAGTCAAATATATTTCTGAAAAAGTTACTAATACTAATTTTTTATATGTTCCCCCAGTCCCATTTAGTAAAATATTTTTCCACACACTAATATTTTATACAAAAAACAAAAGTTCAACTCTTCTGCGACTAAAACTGACCGAGTTGTGGAACTTTGAATATTGCAGACTTGGACCACTTTACACCATTTCAATAGCCGGCTAGCAGACAATCCACCAATCAATGAGCAACACTTTCTTGACGAGGCCACTGATGGGTTTAAAATTGTGAAATTCAAAACTCCATAACTCGGTCAGTTTTAGTCGCAGGCGAGTGGAACTTTTCTTGTTTAAAATGTTAAGAGTGTCAAGAATATTTTACTAAATATGACTGATAGGACAGGGTAAAAAGTTAGAATTCCTAACTTTTTCAGAAATATATTAATTGTCTCAAAAAACAATTCTTAACACTTTATTTAAAGCATTTTTCCAATTGCAACTATATGTCTATCTCCAACGGTTTAGAAATTAGCGATTTGACCACGATTAATGTGGACACACAGTGTATTAAAATGAGATTTACTATTGAAATTTCTAGTATAATTGTTCTCAGAGATTCTTTTGCAATTAAATTATAAAAAGCAATTTAATTGGAATGTGGGTTTTGTTTGCGTTTGAGGACTTTTTTTACATGGGATTTCTACAAGGGTGGGGGAAGGCACCGAGAGACATAAAATGAAGCAGCAATCCAGAACATTATATGAAAAAATGTAGTCCAACATTATTAAGAAAACAACTTTATTTACAATCACAAATCAAACAAAATTTTACAGTCACAAATTGAACTTATGGAATTTAACTAGAATAAAATAGCCATTTGGAAATACATTTTTTGGCATATTTTTTCTTTTCCAAATGAAAACCTACATCGTTCAGAAATCAGTACCTGGTTTCATAGTATATAAAAAAAAAAAAAAAATGGATTAATCTCTTTTCTGAGGATGAGCAGAATAGTCAATAGAACAATTTTGTATATAAAAAAATCATAATAATTAGTAGACACTTTTATATTAATGGAAGAAATGCTATGGAGAAATTTTACTTTATGGAAGATCTTAACAAATGAAAATAATTAGCTAAACATTTCTTCTAAGGAAGGTCACGGACATTCAACATCACTTTTCTCAAATGCACATTTTTCACAGGAATGAAACGAACACAAACAGAATTCAACAGAAGGAGGGAAGAAAGCTTAAAAACATCAGTTATAAATCACAGCATTGAGAACAACATACTGAAAGTTGGCAATAACATATTTCATTTTTTGCTTAAAACAGTTACATTAACGCAATACTCATTAATAATGTTATTATCAGATAAGATTTTACATTTTCTTAAGTATATTAAAAAGTTAGAAATGATATTAATATTATACACAATAAAACATTTTTATCAATTTGTAAATGCATTTCCTGGAATTTAATCCATTAAACTAGTCCAAAAGCCGAGATAAGCAGAAAAGCTAGCATTTTGTTTAGCAAAAGAAGAATTTCAATTCTTCTGAGACTTATTTTTAGATTAACTAATAAGCAGCCAGTTCAGACAAAATTAAATATTACTTTTGGTGCAAATATAAATGCTATGCCTACTTTCAAAAGTTGTCAAAGACATAATAAGAAAGTCAACTAATTTGTGTCAAAGAAAATTTTGTAAGTAAACAGAAAAGAATGTAAGTATTTCAAAATAAACAACAGAAATATTAGTAAGTTAAAGGACACAGGTATAATTCAGAGTAACAAGCAACCCAATTCCCAGAGCACTACAGTATAAAAATAACGGGTACTGCAGTACCCACTACTTTTATAATCTACTTAAATTCACCAAAACCACTCCCAAAATATCCAATAAAGTACTATATGTTCATAAAAGTATGAACTACTTTTTAAATTATTGCATAATCTGGCAATTTTAATCAACAAAAACAGCAACTTAACATTGTGTAAAAATGCTGTTGACAAAAACTCATTTTTTTTTCATTATTAAAATTAATACACCACATTATCACATAACAAGAAATAATTAAAAAAAAGTCAACATTAGCTTTGCTTAGTCCAGCCAAGTTATTCTTCAAATCCTTAAAAATACTACATAACAATAAAAATAAGTTACACAGTAAATGACAAAGGATGAAAATACACCACATATTTTTTACTGGAACTTCTCAAAAAATGAGCGAAGTGGATGACATAAAATGAGTTATTAACAACTAGTGTTTATGATTTGGCCTCTGAGAACTATGAAATCCATAGTAGACTGACTTTGAATATTGGAACAACTGAGGCATCACAAATAACTAGACAGCATGCTTAGTAAATGACAGAACAGTCAATTTTCACCCCAGAGAACTGTAGAAATAACACATGTGAGCAGAATAGCAACATGCATTAATTAATAAACAAATTAGAATTTCAAAAAATTACATCTTAATAACAAATTCCATAGCATCAAGCACAGACTAAAAATGATGAAAGCTGCTCCTTCATTATACTAATCATATACAAAGATAGCCCAGATTATTTAAAAGACCTACAGTAACATAAGGTCTGAAGTTCAAATCTAGATACATTTGTAGGCAGTAAAGCATATTGATTGGAAAAAATTAATCATGGCTCTAAGTAGATTTTGAAAATGGCTGATGAAATGATGATATTCCAGTAGCAACATTTCTCTACATTGTATCTTCATATTATAAGATTTTATAAAGCATAACAATATGAAAAAAATTACAGGCAATTATTTCAATTTTTTTATTGACAATTTTGAGCCCAGATTTCTCCCCATTCCCTACCGAAGCTTCATTCTTGCCATAATTTATATTGCATCACTTCTTTTCTCAGTTATACTGCATTCAAATAACACACACAATATATGCTGAATTAAAATATTACATAAGTCTATTTACACAAATCATCATTTAATTTCAGATAACTAAATGATTCATTTCAATACAATGTGATACATCCCCCCTCCCCCAATTCAATCATCATCATTTTTTTCAATAATTATATCATTTTGACTTCTCAGATTCACTGATCACATGACTCAAATAAAAATAAAAGCTAATGAACAACAATAACAAAGCTTTTGCATACACTTAATACATTAATGCCAATAATGAATCGCAAATAATATAAAAAAACTCAAATATTCATATAATGCACCCTAATACAAAGAATTGTTATACTGGTCTTGGAATTTATAGAGCTAATTCAAATTTATTAAGAAAGACAGATGTTACTTTAGCGTTCTTTTCAGCTAGTTCATTTACCACTTCCATCATGTTCCTCAACAAAAACATTCTAATTCACCAGTTTTATCAATCATAGCAGAATTAGAACACAAGACTTAATATCATGTGGTTATGCTAAACAATTAACTGCTCATTTCAGAACGTACATGAATAAATTGATTATACGATTGCAGTTAAATCTAGAATATTAAATAGTTTTTGGATGAAATAGATATAAAAGTTTAAGTCCTAAATAAACTGGAAATGAAATCCGATGCCATGCACAATAATTAAACAATATTTTTTAACACATTATGATAACGAAATCGAAATTTCAGCCACAAAACAATCTTTGCAAATTAGCATAAAAAAAACTGATTATGTGAAACATTTTTTTTTTTTTCCCTTTTCAAGTAATACATGCATCAAACTCAAATGGAATTGAAGTCTAGATATTAAATTTTGGAAGGGGGAAAAAAAGTTAGGTTATAAACAAAAATTGAAATATAAAATTTACTGCAAAAAAGCAAGATAAAAGTATGGAATAATTTCCTCATTTCAAGACTTGTACAATAAAATGTCCCAAATAATTTTCATGTGTTGACTACTTTTGTTAATCTGTTGAATAATCTGACTGTTAAGTGACTGTACTGAGCAATCTGTTAAAAAAAAAAAAAAAAAAAAAAAATAATTTACTGGAGAAATATGACTAAAGAATCGCTGGTTCCACTATTCTTAAAAACATCATGAGTTCTTTAAAGTCCATTGAATCTACCACATAACAATTGATAAGTAATGTAGAATAACACATATTAATGGTTAAAAAAAAATCTGGAGCCCTCATTGACATGCAGAGGGCAAGAGTTTAAAATCATCGCTGACATGCACCATGGGAACAAAAATATCATCTATGACAGGAGAACTTTTCATATCACACATGGCCAATTCCTTCATCTTCCATCCCCATGCCAATTTCTGAACCGCATGTAGTGATTCAGCTTCATTGTGATGGCGAAGCAACATGGCATCCTAATAAAAGAAAAACAATACTTTAACATTTTTCAAGAAATCAATTTCAGTTTAGAAATAGTATAACATTTTATTTACAGGAAGCAATTTTAAGATTGCAAAATGTACAGAAAATGTAGAAAAATTTGAATTGTAAAGATTTTATATATCTCACAATAATGAAATCATCCTAACATGTTTTTTGATTTCACTTTTAACATTACTTTTATTTTAGTTAATAAAATATTGTTTTCAAAAAGAATTGATTTCTATACAACTTTCACAGACACCAAATTGTGCTGTGCCTTTTCAAACTTTTGATCAAAGGGATATTTTTCATACATTGTGTACTGATAGCTAATGACCAAGCTATTCTTCACACCACTCCAGTGGCTTGGATGACAATGTCTTACATTCTGCTAGGAGGTGAAGTGCAACCCCTTCATTTGGTACATTTTTTATAATTTCTGCGAGTATTTAAAGATTTCTGATGCGTGTCAAAGACTTGAAGTTGGATTCTGTAAGCAAGAACTTGGCATCATAAATAAAAAGTTACAGAACATCACTTCTGATGATGTTTTTGTTTTCAGTTTGTAGGTCTACTCTCCACGATGTATTAAATATTCTTTTCTTAAAACAAGTAATTAGTAGAGTTTATAATATGTGAAAATGCTCTAAAGCCACAATTATACAAATTAAAAATGGTGAAACATTTGTAAATTTAACCCAATTAATACTATCAGCTTTCGTGAAATTTTATTCCCCAGCATTCAATGGAAAATATGTATCATGCACAGCACACATTCTTCCCAATGCATTTAAGTTATACTGTAAATGGAGAAGAAACTATTTCACTAATGAATTAATAAAACTTTTGTGCATTAAACAAATTTGCAAGCATATCTTTAAATAGAAATGAAAATGGGAAATTGTTAAGATCAGATTTATTTCATCTAAAATATTACATTACAAATAAATGGTTAAATAATAACTGAATTTTATTTTATACTGCTAACATAAAATTTCTGCTTTCAATATCTGTTTTGCAAAAAATGCTTTTGAAAATCGAAATATTTGAAGATTAAAGATTTAAAAATATTTCCAACTCTCATAAAATCATCAGGTAAAATAGAAAAACAAATTCAAATTTTAATATGAATGGAAACATACTTTTATTTTTTTCCATTTATCGTCTACATCTTGCAGCCATGATAGAAAAAGACGGCCATTGTATCGAGATCTGACATTTTTGTCTTTGTCCTCCTGTGAAGATAAAATAATAATAATAAAAATAACTGCAGTGGAGATATCATCAAAAGGAGTAATATTATGAATAATACAAATTTTTTTCAGGTAACTAGGAGAAAAACTCATATTAAGGGAATTTTTGGTAAATTGATCATATTTGTCTATGTATGTTAAATTCATAAAAGTATTCTAATTATAAAAAAAAAATTGTTTGTACACATTAAAACAACTTGGTTGAAAATGTAATTTCTTTACTTTGGTTAAATACAGAGTGCAATGTAACATTTCAGTTATAACATGTTTAATCACTGAAAAACAATCATAGTTTTCTTTTAAATATTATTTTGAAACTCTTTAAATAATTACCTGATCAACATCAAGGACATTGTAAATTTCTTCATCTTTTAGAACACTGCACACAGAAAGAGGAACTGTTTGATTTGCCATAGCACGAGCTGCACGACCATGAACTCTTAAAATTTCTTGTTCAGCAGATAATACTAATTTCTCCTAAATTGGGGGAAAAACAGGAATTCAGCTGAACTAGTAATAAAATTTACAAAAGATTGTAATGCATTAGATATTAGTTTACTTCAGGGTTCACTTTCAAAAAGAAAAGAAAAACACTACCCACAATGAACAATATAAATTCATATTATTGTAATATTCCACATCAAAAAATTTTATGAGTCTTGGATTTAAATATTTCTTTAAGTACCAGTGCACTTTTCCTCAACAAGAGTGCTTCTTCAGAAACCTGAAGAAAAAATCCAAGAAAAGTAGCATGTAAAGCAACTGAGGTTAGGCTATAAAAGCCATATGGAGATTCTGATTACGCAGTAGTTAGATAGATGGGTGGCTTTAGTGAATTTTAATCATGCCAGCAGTTATGGTGGTTTGAGGGAGAGTGACCATTTGGTAATTGCAAAATAGGAGATCAAAATATTTTTTCATTGTTGTGTGTAAAGAACTGGCAGTTGATGAGTAAGTTTTACCAATTTTTTACTTGAGTGAAGAAGTTTCTCTAAATGCTTCTAAATAGTACCATCAATTTTAAGGTTTCTGTGAATGCCATTTCTCATATACCATGGGGATTTGTCAGGATAGAGAATTTTATTTTGCAGAATTTGAATTTTCTTGTGATGAGTTTTAGCAGAAAAGCCCCAAATTTGAGCTGCATACATTAAAAGCAAGCATAGGACTTGATTGTAGGGTGAGCAAAAGGGAGTGATGGCAAAATGAGGTGTACTTTACTCCACAATTAAATTTGTAAGTTATCCTTATTGAGAAATCCCTCATCGGTTTCATCAAATCCTAGCTTTTTGTTTATTAGCTAGTCTAAATATTAACTGAATAAAAAAGTGAATTTGTAATCAAATGTTGAATTAATGAAAATAAATGTCAATTTTGTGTTTTACAATGATATCTTAAATAGCAGAGTGATGAAAAGCAGAGCTTTTATGCGTTCTGTTAATCTCAGTTTTCTCTATTGAATCACAATATTTGAGTGTAAATGAAAACAAACTTGAAAGTGAGAAGTACGTACTTTTACAAACCAATGATTGGATTCTTGAAAGAGATTCAAATAACTGCACACATAACTTTTTGTAAGGAGATTTCTAAATTTTTTGCAACAAAATCTCAATATTACAAAACCTTCAAAAAGTGGAGTGCCAAGAAACAATGCATAACACTTAGACAAATAGAAGATACATAAGTAAAAATGTATCAAGAAATTATATTACAGATAAATAAAAGCATTATTACATGTAAATAAAAGTACTAAGGAATTATAAAATTTTTAATTTATTTTTGGGTCTCCAGAACAAATTAAAATTTTTAATAAAAAGCTTTAGTCCACTGATGATCAGTTAACAAGTAATCTGAATAACACTATCTTTAAACAGATTATGCTAGTTAACTGATAATCTTCTCTATACGGTTCCCAAAATTCAAAAACTAAAAGAATAAGAAAACATGCTTCTCTCTAACTTCTTGTTATAAATAAAAGTAATTGTGGCTATGTTCCACATCTCCTCCTAAACCAATGGTCAGTTTGCAACCAAATTTTGCACACTTATTATTCAAGACAAGGGGAAAACACTTATGAACTTTTCAAAGTCCAAAAGTTAATTAAACAGTCAGTTAATTAGAAATTAACCAAAACTGCTTTCCCTCCGTAACTTCGGAGCAAATTGCCCGACAAAAAATATTTTTATACCATCATAAAGTTCAAAATTTTACCTTTTCAATGATACCAATTTTATTTATGTGACATTTTTCCTTCAATTTTTAAAGTTTAATAATTGTTAATTATGTGCAGACAATTTTGAAATAACGCAAATTTGTAGCTACTCTGCTGCTAGGCAATGGTTAGATTTTTAACTAATTTACCTTTATTTCTGAAAATTTTGCTTATTTTCATAAATATTTATAATATAAAGCCAAAAATACATGTATCTGTTAGTCTGTCGGTCACAAGAACTCCTCCTAAACGGTGAACAGTAGTGCCATGAAATTTACACACAACATTCTAGAGCATATCTCTAGGTCAACGGTGCTAATTTCAAAGTTAATTAGTTCTATTCAATAAGATATTCAATTAAATAACGAAAAGTAGCCGCTTTTAAGCCTATTGCTTCGACATTTTTTGCCAATAACTTCCGAAATATTTATTAGACAATTATTTTTATGCCATTGCTATGAAGTGCTTTCTCTGACTGCTATTAAGGTTTAAAAAAATATTTTTAATGCAATTTCTAACAATACTTTTTATTCCTATAGAAATAAATTCAAGCCAAATTACTGTTTCGCGTGCAGGCTTTTGCCAGTGTTAAAGTTAATATAAGAAAATATTGCTTTCTTTGAGAATAAACAACAAAGTAGACTTTTCACTTCTGGTTTCCTACTGTTGTAGTATTTACAGCTTTTAATACGGTTACACAGTGATCCAATGATGTTAATGAATTATTCTCTCGATGTTTTGTTTAATTTTCACAAATTTTTAACTGATCCTAATGAGTGTGTGCTAAGTGCCTTCAAGGCTACTTAGTCCGGTTCCTATCATAGGAAGAGGAAAATATATGTTCTAACAGTCTATCTGTATAAACAGTGAATAGTCTTGATATGAAATTTGCACGTCATTCTGGGGTCCATTCTTAGATTAACTCTACTCTTTCCAAAAAATTACTTCCTAAAATATTTAATTAAATAACGAAAATTAAGACAATTTTCATCGTTTTATCTCAGTTTTTCGCCAATAATTTCAGAAAAATATATTGCACCTAGATTATTTGCATACCATCTTAAAGAGCAGAAAATCATTTTTTAATGATTTCAAATTAAATGTTATGTGTTCTTTTTCTTAATTTAATAAACATTTCAAATTTATTTCATACAAAGTTTTCAACAATGCTTTCTGTTATTGTAATTAAATTCAAACCATTGACTGTTTTATCAAATCCTTCATTCCGGTATTTTTGCCATTGAGAAAGTTATGATAAAAATATTGTTTTCTTTGAATGTTAACAGAAAGGAAGAAATTTTATTTCATAGCATATACCTCTTTCAATACATTTGCGCCACAACACAATGATGTTAATTCCTTTCCGCGATGCTTCATTTAATTTTACAAATTTTTAATGATCATAATGAGTGCTTAAAATCCTTCAAGATTGTCGAGCCCACTTCCTACTGGAGAGAGAGGGCCTAAGGAGAAAAAGAAAGAACACTATGTGGTTTTTTTCTGGTCAGTGACAAAAACACTAAAGAGAAGATAATTATAGTCCGGATAATGGCAAAAAATAAAAGATATGAAAGAGTTTCTGCTGTTGCCGTAGCAATGATGGGGAGGGGGAAATGGAGTATGAAGGACTATGAGATTCTTGCGAGGTGGTTCAAACTAAGGAGAGAAAAAGAAGGGTGTTTCAACTGCTGGTCCAAAGGTTCAGTTGATTACCGAAAATCAACGAAAGACACTTCCGCAAAAAACACTTTTAGTAAATTGAAAGTGTTATAAGTACTTGGACTTGAAAATATTTTTATCCCAAGCAACACCAGGCATATCAGCTAGTTTGAAATAAAATGGAACCAATAAAACTCACATACCCTTTCTATCAAATGCTGCAGCCTCAACCTATACCGATCTTTTTCTTGGCTAATAAACAATTCTTTAATAGCACCATCCAAAGACTGTGGTGCAGATATCTGCAAGAGTAATTTTTCTTTAATTAAAGAGAAATAAGAGAAACAGTCTAAAACATATCTTGAGTTTGTCTTAAAATGTAAAAAAATAACATAGTGAAGAGTAAAAATTAGTGCAACTAAACAATGAATACATAATCTTAAAAATTTACAATATCATCCAATAATTAATACAGAAAGATAAACACGAAATCTTCTAGCAAGATGATTAAAACTTGTCACGTTTTCTTAATACACAGCTACAAGATTTCTATCTGAAATTACTATACATGGATTTTTTTAAATAAAATTATTGAATCTAAATTTTTGAGATCTCAAACACGTAAAAAAGCACATGAATAATATTTTAAAATTCAACTGAAAAGGCTTGAAAAGCTTAACTGAAACATGAATTCATGATATACGAGATAAAACTAATGGATATATATATATATATAACATTTCAATTAACTGTGGCACCTAAAACTTGAAAACATACCATAGGCACAGACAAGCGACTAGCAGCATTTCCCTCCAATACATAAGAGCACCTGTGCAGTAAATAATTTTTAAATCCTTGAGGAGGCTTAGGATGAACTATGAACATCCCTTTTCTTCTTTTATCAACCTAAAATATATAATGAATTAAAAAAGAAGAAATATGTATAAAGTCACAGAGCATTAATAAATAGATAAGGCATGAAAGATATTTTTTCTTATTAAGGACTTACTTATTCTGAACACACACATACAGAGAAATAGCAATAATCAATATAGCTCAGTAGATTTTAATTATGTCAATCCTGATCCTCGCAATTATAAATCAATATATTGTACAATCAATACACATACACTTAGCAGCATTAAAATACACCTATACAGTTATTTCCATACAAGTCATACACAAGCTTCAAAATGATGATGCACAAAGGAAGATAAACCAACGTCAATTTCCATCATAGGAGTCACAACTCTCCCTAGAAAATTATCAAGAAGTCTACAGAGTTTTGCGAACTTTAGGATTAACACAGAATCTTTAAGAAAATACATGGTGATCATAAATTATCGGACCCATTTCAAAAATTAATAATAATAAAAACTAATAACAGTACATCTGCACCCTTTTTTTAAGTGAGACAGCAAATGAAAAAGTTTTTTTTTCCCAGATAGGTGGTGCACCATTGCGACATTCTAAAATGCTACAGCAAAAGATTTCACAATGGCTACCGATCAGCACAAGCCAATGCGAACTTCCTTGCTTCCTTTTTTAGTTTTTCTTGAATATCTTGTAAACTATTCAGTTTTTGAATTACAACTGATTTAACAAATTAAAGAGCGTAAAATTCCCTACAAACACATGCTTTTATTTTATTATTTTTTTTGTAGCTTTAATAGTTTCATAGATAATGGCTCTCAAAAATGGGAGATGTCCAATAATTTACGAACACCTAGACCACCGTAATGACAAATTACCTATAAAAAAAACATATTGTTGTAACATTATTAGTTTTTAAAATTAATTTTAGAAATGGGTCCAATAATTTATGACTACCTTACATTTATTAATATATATTATTCACTGTTAAATTCAAGAATGAACTTTTGCAAAAAGAATTAAAAACACCAATTATGAATGCATCAGAAAAATGAATTAAAGTATCTTTAAAATTAAAAATATTTATCACATGCATATATACACAGAAGCACCATATATGGGGGGGGAGGGGGGTAAATCAATTTACAGAAAGTTCGACCTAGCAGAACCATTACATACTTTTTCACAGAATTTAATTACTTCTATATTTTACAGTCAATTAATTACTGAAGTTAACACAAATCCAATATTTCACGAACTTCCAATTAGTTTTCAGATACGCTTTAAATTCCTAAGATAATACTTTTTCCAAGCTGAAAGAGGATGAGCACATTTTGTAACAAACAATAACATGCAAAACTTATTCGTAAAACTTGTATGTTTAAAAATGTGGGAAATCACACTTGCCTGCAAAGTGTCAATATAAATTGCAAAACAAAAGAAATATTTTAAGATTAATTCATGGCTCAAGCATGCCACAACATATTATTTGATAGTAGCATGATAAATCCATCTTACTACAGTAAAGCTGATTGCAAAAAAGAAATACATATATCTTAAGTAGTACACCTTTCATAGTTCTTTGAATAGAAACATAAAAATTACCTTCAAAACAGAAGAAAGAAAAAAAAAAGAATGATTTAAGTAATTAACTTTTAAAGCTCAAGAAAAAAATGAATCATTAAACGTCATAGGTTTATAAAAAATGCTAATGAGGATTTTCTGTAATGAGCAGCACATATCCTTTATCATACTAACAGGAATGATATGCCAATAATGTTACCACAAAGATTTCACAATTTTTGATTTGTTGAAACAAAGATAATAAAGTACATGAACTGTTTGTAATTCAATTTTCCAATTGAAGGGATAGGAGGTGTCTTAAAATCTGATGTACAGAATTGTTATTCTATCTACAGATGTGAACTACAGACAGATCTCAAGTCCATGTCATAATACTGTAAATCAGAGAACAGGTTATTCTTATTTACTTTGCACGGACAAGCATATAAAATAACAAAAACCTCATCATTTTAAAGTTGCAATATTTATTGTTTGTAACAAGCTGATACATAAATTTAGCTTAAAATAAAAGCAAGAAGTTTAAAAAATTCTTATTCTCCTGAAAAGTTGCAACTATTATTTGACATTTAATATGGGAGTATTTATATGGCTTATATATAAGCCATAATATTAATGTAATAACCCATATAATAATATAAGTATAAGCTATAATTTATATGGCTTATACTTATATAGATGAGTCTCTGGGCCATCTCATTGCATTAAGCTAACATCTCTCTGAAAAATATTGCCGAGATATATGACGGTAAGCAAAGGGAGAAAGCAATATACGCTCCAGCACCTGATTTGGTTTTAGAGACAGACCCCTTTAGTATTATTCCGAAACAAAAGAAACCAATTTTGTGTGCGCATGTGAAATTTTACTAGGCCCAAAAACAACAAAATTGTATGATATTAGGAGTTAAACTTAATTAGTTAAATTTGGCAAATTATCTGCATCAAGTTCAAAAAGAATATGAAGACGAATTCAGTATATTTCAAACTCAATTAAGATTCAAGGCATTTCACAAAAAATTCCACTAACAGATTCCAGAGTTCCCACTCTTATTCAGGAAAAAAATTTCAAAACTATTTCAGAAAATTCAAAGACCAGAAAATTATATATTTTAGACAAAAAAATGCAAATGATAAATTTAAAGCAAATTAATCCTTTGAATTTTTATTTTTAAAATAAAAAAAATAATATGGATCTACAATTCTAATGATTAACCTATGTACCAATTTTTATCCATTTAGCTATTTAAGTTTTTGTGTTCACATGAACACAGACTTCCCTGGCTCTACGGAATTAAATAATACATTTTGAAAACTGATTTCACTGCAAAGAAAAATGGTTATTGGTATTTAAAACCAAATACTGTTCAAATATATCAGTTACTTTCCAAATACATTAGGATAATTGCAGGACTATTCTACTCAATGGAGAAATACCCTCTGAAGCTTTTACTGTATAGTCAAATTAAGCTGTGTTTGAATATACAAAGAAAAGATTGATGATTGACAGCATTCCCATACAAACACCATTTTTCTGGTGGCAGAATTCTGAAGGCAAAACCAAGCCACAAATTGGTTTTCTCTTCTGTCCCAAAAAATACTGGATGAACATTTTACTTATTTTTCAAGGACCCAACAAAAAAAATCAAGTACTTTTCCAGGGCTTTGAGTAAGGCAAATAAAATTCAAGGAGTTTTCAAGGACCATGGGAACTCTGTAGCGCACTTTGGATTTTAAGGCCAGGGACACACATATGTAACAGCCCTCCCCCCCCAATTGCATTATACAACTGGAAGCCGAATTGAAAATACAAATCTGAGCTAAATTTGTTTTTGCAAAACATTACACAATTCTTAATTAATTATTGCATTATAAGTAGTCTGTGAATAGCCACACCACACATTTAACAGCAGCAATAAAAATCCAGTAGGTACAACTGGAAGTTATGTGCATCTTTTGATAGTAGTAGTTCTAATTCTGCTTGATATCAATATATCTCATCATTCTAACCCTCCATTTAATAACTCTTAATATTTATTATAGGCATAGTTTTCAATAATAAATCTGAAATTCAATCAATTGGTTCTCCATTGCATAACTACCTCCAATTGTTGCTTATACGAATTTGGCAAAAAATGCTTACTTGTTTCCTGATATTTAAGTACATTTGGTAAGAGTTCAGTTGTTGATGTTGCTGCTGTGAATCCTCATTACTCGATGAGGCAGAAGATGGGTTCTGAGAATTGCTCTCATTCCCAGTCTCTCTTTGACGCAGCTTCCTTTTTCTAGGATGAACATCAATTTGTATTTGCATTTGCTCATCATTTGAACTTTCTCCAGAGCCTTCTCCCTTCTGGTTACTAGAAGACACCACATTAGAATTAGTTGATGATTCAGAACTGTGACACTGATTGGAAGTACTACTGGACATTGCTGCTTGCATACGCTGACTACTACGAGTCACTCGCTGGAACCTCTCTTCAGGAGGATGCGAGTCCTCTTTTGATTTACCAGGAGTTTCTGACTTAGTGGCCTCACGGCTACTTTCACCAGTACTGACTGGATCTCCACTCATGTCCATTGTATCAGCAGTGGTGGTATTTACAACATATGGCAAGGCCTGTTTGGAAGATGATACCTTACTTCTTTCACGAGTTTCCAGCTCCAAAGCGCTAGAACCAGAAGGAATGACAATTTTTAAAGGAGGAACTTTAGGTGAATGAGGACCAACCACTGATGGACCATTGAAGGCATTAGTTGTGTCAACATTCATTTCATTAGAATGAGTCTCTGCATCACTAGGATTGCTTTCAGTGTCCGAACTAGACTGGCTACCACGCTTGCGAATTTTTGGGCTTCGCTGGTCATTATGGCCATCTTGGGAATTCTTGTTTGAAGGAGATTTATGGCCTTTACTAGAATTATGCCTACTCTGAGCACTGTCATTACTTTTTCTCCTTTTACGACGAACTTCTTCCTTTTCTTTTTCAGCATCACTGGTACAATCACGATCCTTGGAATTAAAATCAATGCTCAGTCGGCCACCATTCACTTTGGATGCGACACTATCTGATGTGTCCATCTTTTCTACAGAAACAGATTTATCCGAGTCCAATGTTTCTTCTACTTTTTTTTCCTTTTCACACTCCTCTACTTCTTTGCATGTACTGCTCACTGCTTCACACTTGCTCCCAATTCCCTCACCATCAGAAGTGGACGAGACACACTGAGTAGACAAAACTGTGGCATCATCTTTGCGGAAATCATACACATCACCCTTTGTTTCCATTGTAACGCAATAGGACTGGTATTTGGGTTGAAGAGAACTAATGTCATTAACCTTGGCACTGCTTGAACTTTTGTCATCCCTCGTTCGAATGGACTGAAATCGAAGAGTCAATCTTGGGGAGGTGGGTTTATCTGCACCTGCACAATTAGAAAATCCATCTCTTATAAAACCTTTCCATATATAAATATAAACCTTTTCATATATAAATATTTATATAATTTGAGACTAACATACTATATGCTAATGAAACACTATAAACAGAAAAATACCTTTATGTGTTTGATTTTGAGGTGAATTCTTTCTCATGGTAAGTTCACATAAAGCTGAGATAGACTGGCAGGGTGACTTTCCGCTCTGCCGTTCTTCCACAACCTCAGTAGATCTGAGGGGGTCTTTTTGAGATGGAGACTCTTCTGAAACAATAAGAAAAGTTTTAAACTACTTTCTAGACTCATAGATTTCAAAAAGATGTCGACATAGTTATTATTATCAAAAGAATTACTAGATCTTATAAATTCATCTCATTAATACAAGAGCTTAGATGATTTCTGTTCTAAAACAGATATGGACTAACCAATCGAAATAAGTTATTTCATTATTTTACATATTTCAAAGTTTTCAGATTAAAAGGAGTTTGACAGAACCAAAAACATCTTATGCCCTCTTGCATTACTTTTAAAGAAATAAAATGGCAAAAACTGCTTTACAAACCTTTTAAGCTCTTTTGTTTCCGAGAATCTAACGCTTTTCTCAAAACTTCCCTAACCGCTTCTGATCCAGCAACATCAGCAGGTGTTTTCCCATTAGCATTTTTCTCGTGAGGGTTAGCACCATGTTCTAACAGAAGATTTATGATCTAAAAAATAAATATATATACTTGAAAACAAACCTGCGCAAGAATCTGCCTCGTTGACTTCTTTCTGCTAAAAAATAATTTTTTAACCAAATAAAATCATCTGATAATTATACTACAACAGTCTAAATAGGAAGATATCCATCTTAGTATATCATACAGATAAAATGTTATGAGAAGTCAGTTACAAAGAAAAAGGATTATCTCTGAAGTTATAAATCCAATATAATTTTCCTCAACCAACAATAATGGTATTTTTCAAGATAACTGAAAACATACTTATTTATTCCCTATCTCTACTGATAATAAAGCAGAAATTGTGCGTTTCTGTACATCTAATTTAAGACCTTTGACTACTAACGAGACATATACGTCCCACTTCCATTTTCAAATTACAACCGGGATAAAAATTGCTTTGAAACTCATTGTAATATGTCCCAGCTGTAAAATAAGAATAATTGTGCACATTTCATCATTAGTCACCTAGATAGCACAGCCTATTTTTCCTCTAAAAGCTAGTGTTTACTAAAGACTTTTTTTCTGTGCATGTAAGTTCGATAGTTTTGATCTATCAGTAAGCAATACACATTTTTTGCAATAATATTGATAAAATATTGTAAATATATAAACAAGTTTTCACAATAACAAACATATTTCATGCATCAAAATGTAATGCTTTTTGATTATGGGACTATTATGTCCCAGCTTTTGGTATAAAATCTACTTGGAAAAAAAACCCTGAATAATAAATTTGGCTCATTTGGAGCTCATTATCTTCATTCATATAGGATAAAAAAAATTTTAAAAAATTCCACACAGAAAATTGGAAAATTAAAATAATAATTCATAGTCAAAAGGTTAATAAATTTTTAAATATATTTTTTAGGCACAATTTACAATACTTCATATTATTGCAATGAAAGTCAAATTGTTTTCACTGTTTAAACAAATATTTAATTGCATGCATGTTGAAGGCTAAAGTAATATCCTAATGGATTTTGCTCTTTTTATTTCATCAATTTTTCTGTGAAATCTAAGACTCCTCTAAAATAATAAGTGTATTAGGAAATATATCCAATAAGCTGAAAAATTATGGTTGCTATGTTTTAAATTTTTTATCAGCATGTTTTAATCCAGCTAACATACTGCTGGATGTAAAATTAAATGTGCCACACCATTTTAAAGTTGAAATCAAATGCATATTTTGACGAGGAACAAGAGAGTGAAGTTGGTATCAAAAACATACAATTAAATGTTAAATGACACGGACAGAGTTACTTGACTCCATTAGGGGCATTCATACAAACAATGAAGAGAATAAGTGCAAGATACTAAAAGAACATATTTAAATGCCTGTCACAATTTGAAGTTTAATATTATTTTGTTAAGGGAACCATGAACATCAAATTAAGCATAAGAGATTCTATTGACATTATATTTCTGGTGAACAAGTTGGTAGCCGAAGGTGGCTAGTATAAAAATCAGGCAGCTCATGATTATCCATGAACCACAATACAGGGTCTTGACATATGAGTGAGCTTTCTTCTGACCAACAGATCACAAGTCAGATTCACAATTTTCTACACTATTTAAAATGCAAATAGTCTATAAAAATATACACATTCAATTTATATACATGTAATTTTTGTCAAAAATATGAAAAATACATGCTATACAGTCTATTGTAAACAAACATACAACCAGAAATTAATTTTATTCTGATTATTTATTTATTTATTATTTTTTTTTTGCAGCAATAAGTTGAGGAGCAGATGTGACAATGTCACTCAGCAAAAAACAAACCACTATCTTTTGTAAACTAGGCCTATAAAGCTCATTTTTTATCCAATTTAAATGTGATTTGGGAGTTTGTTTTTTATCCAATGTTAAGTTTATCATACCTAAATTATTCTTTATTTAGTAAACTAGCAGTACGTTCACAGCATTGCCCGTAGAATCAGGACTTCAACAAACTGGAAAGGGGAGGGAAAAAAAAAAAAAAAAAAAAAAAAACATGCCTACAATGACATGAAAAAGTTTTGAAAATAAAATAAAAAACAAAATATACACATTATTGATTTTTCTTCACGTTAATGATATTTCAACTGTAGAAAAACAGTACAGAGTACGTTAATACAAAACAATATTAAAAAATTGCAGCGTGAAAATGATTATACAGCAAGCAAAATATGCAAGACAAATAAAATCTTAAGACACTGCTGAAAATAATAATCGAAGTCATTCAGTTGAAGGCTATGATGTCTCCTGCGCTCTGCACCGTCAGCCAATGAAATTGCAACAATGTATGCTGGGAAGGCTCCAGAGAAAGTATTGTGGGAGAAAGCTCGCTAGAGAAAAATCTCTTTGAACTGACCAGGGAAAAATTAAAATAAATAATAAAACGAAAAAGATATTTTAACCATTCTTGTTTTAAATTCGACAGAAATGTTCCAGTCATAAGCTGAAAAAAATTGAAAACGATAGTGTTATTAGAACGTTGGATGCTAGAATTTAAAGAAATCCGAATGAAAAATTAATATAAAACTGACTATTTTTCAAAAATTTCTCAAAATTCAGTAAATTACATTAGATGTACAAAAATCACATTACAACGGAAATCGGTTGCTCTTTCTGATGGTGTACCTATTTTTTCGTACAATTATTCGAAACCATGATATTGAGAAATTACTGCAAAAAATCAACCAAAACACAAAACATTAAATAAAAAATTTTCTCGATTAAATTTTAAAATTCTGGCTTCGAGGTGCATTTAGTCACCATTACGACTACCTGTGTGCCAAATTTCATGGCTGTAAGTACTATAGATTTGTCTGAATATCAGGCGCACACAGAAACATTGCCTTTTATAAGTATAGATATCACTGGTGTTTTACTTTCCGACTCTTTGCATGACTTAATGATACTACTACCATAGGAAGGCAAGTCAAAATGAATAATACTCTTTAAATACATTATACTGGGCTTATTTTAAACCATGAATATATGCATTAGATGATGCAGTTTTTAGAATTTATCCAGCTTTAATATAATATAACTGGAGGGCCAAAATTTTATTTCATTATAAAGTTACAAGTTGATAAGTTTACAAAATCCAAATGCATCAAAGGTGCAATTAAAAACACATTATAATTTTATTTTTTCATAGAATTAAATTAAAACAGCATTCAGGGATTGATCTAGGTTTTATTTTAGGGGCCCATTTTTGTGGAAAAATTTTTGTTGTGAAAAATAAAAATATTTTTATCATGTAACAGGGTGGCCACAATTTGAACTTTCTGATTTTCCCTGATTTTTCTGATATTTCCAGGTCTAACTTAAGTTTCCCCTGATTCTACATGTTATTTCTCCGCACACCTCAAACACCAAGATTTGCACAGCTTCTTATCTTTTTAATCCTCATCATTTTTACTAGAGCTCTTTTCAATAAAATAATTGTTGGAATTAGCTCATGAAAAAATGATGCCAAGATCCCAAAATATTTATAACGCTGAATTATGACATAATTTAAAAAGTAAAATCTAGAAGATAATAAATATAAAAAAAACTTTTACCAATGCATTAAAAAAGAAAATAATTTTTTTGGCAAATATCTGCAGGTTTAAACAAAAATTATAAAAGCATGCGGCGCTGCAAACAATATAAATCACCATATAAAATAAATCATAAGTGTGATTGCAATTTACTTATAGTGTTCCTACCTTCGCCTCACGCTTTTTGTTTTGAGCTCCAGATTTTTGACAAAAATATTTTTTTCTTTTTTAATGCATTAGTAAAAGCGTTTTTTTTTTTTTTTTTTTTTTTAAAGTTTTTTTAAAATACTTATTATTATCTATCAAAATATTTTTTTCGGTATCCCTACACTTGATGTCTTTTTAGATTTCTTCAAACTTGCATAAAAACTTGTTTGGTAGGTTTGAAACAACACAGTATGTAAAATGACTGCATAAAATTTTCAATCATACAAGGAGATGTCTTTTTCCATTCATAATTAGCCTTATGACATGCAAGTCGATTTTTTCAATATAGATTACATCTAACAGGTCATAACATAAAATTGAAGAAAATAAAATCTCCTAAAAAGTTTAGAGAATATAACTCTTTTGAGAGAATAGTTATTAAATGACTTATTATTTTTATCAGTTCAAGCAAATTTTTTTAAATAAATGTAATGGAAGCGAAATAATGAAAAAATATAATAGTTAGCTTCTTCTAGTTTTAGAAAAAAAAAAAAAAAAAAAAAATTTTAAATAATATTTCAGCCTATGAATTGGATGTAATCGGTTTGCAACTTTTGGAATATTATGCATTTTTTAAAATAAATAGAACAGAGGTGTAGTAATGATAAACTATGATAGTTTGCCACTTTCTAAAAAAACATGATTTTAAATAATATCTTAAAATATAAAATGGATAGAAATAAATTGGAAATTTTGGAAAATAAGTTTCGGGAAATCAACCAAATATCGGAAGGGTTGACAACTATATGTAAAAAAAGAAAAAGAAAAAAAAGAACCAAAATAATCTATAAAAAAGATAAATGAACTATGCATATAAAATGTATGGAACACTGAGTCAGAGAATATGCAGAGGCGGATTTAACGGTGGGAGAACATGCGGGGCACCGACCTCCATTCCCAATTTTGCACTATTAGTTGGCCTCAACTGACCAAAATCCACCTCAGAGAATATATATTAAAGTTGTTGTAAGTTGACGTTTAATGGAGGGAGGGAGAAGCGAAATGACTCAAAAGTGATTTCGGATTCACAAGTGCTTTCGGCGGTTGCTGCAGAAAAGCTTTATAATGCTAGTTCACCTTTTAAATATTAGATCAATTAAAGATTAAAATAAAATAACAAAAATCCTTTCCTTAATATTCAAGCACAGATCCGGCAGAAAGATAACATAATTTGATGATTCTTTGGCTTGTGGCTTCCTCAAATGCATCCTGCATGTGATCTTGTTTCTCTCCAACACGACGTGTAGGAACATTAACGTCTCCTCCGCTATTTGACCTTGAAACACAGTAGAAAGAGGGAAAAAATACAATACTGACAGCCAGAATGCAAACAAACGTTGGCATCATTCTTCCTATCACCACGATGTTCAGCAACCCTCGTTGTCAAGGTCGCAAGTGAGTGCGACAGGAATTTGAATTTGGCTATTTATCATGCCTTTGGAACAAAATAAAAATGGCGTACAATTCAACAAACCGGCAGTGGAACAAACAAATCGGCAGTCGAATAAACAAAGAGGCAGTTTTACATAATGTTTGGAAAAGGTTGACGAATTCCCCGATTTTCCTCAAAATTCCCAGTCTGTGGCCACCCTGTGTAAAATCTTCAATTTTAGAAGTCATATTTCTACATTTTATGCTAAATATCAAAAGTGTTCCAATGAACCAAATATATGCAGTAATTTGATATAATGCTGAAAAAAAAACTCATATATATATTTTGTGCAATGCCTCATTCAAAAACTTTTAAAAAAGAAACCAGATTAAAAAAAGGGGCTGTTTTTATGAATTCAGGGTACGTAGTGAGAAACTGTTGCAAAAATTAAGGACTTTTTAAGCACCTTAACCAAAAAAATAAAGCACTTTTGTGCATGCATGCATATGTCAACCCACGTATGTTACAAGCATATGATGATTTCTGTTTTATAATAATGCATAGTTTTTATTGAAAATTTAAAAAAACATATTTTTAAATTTTATTATTTATTTCCGTATTTGCACAACGTCTTCTATTGTAAAATAAAAGATGTGTTTCTGATTTTATAAAAAAATTAAAAATGATAATGCAAATTGTCATGATCAAAAATTAAATTAATTTTTATAAGATTAACAATAAAAAGTATGTTACTTTTTTCAACATTTCTTAAAATTAACAAATTACCAGTTAATTCGCCCCTTCGGGATAATATTTCCAGTATTTTAATATATGGCATTACCCATTGTTGAAGCAAGAGGAAGCATAAAAAAGGTCATTAATAGTCCAGTCAATGAAGGGTTTGGAAAAAAAATATATATATATTAAATCATATAGTTTTGAAAATTGGCATACATGTTAGTGATAGTCTCCTGATGAACATACAAAAGTCCCTGGTCCTGAATTATTTAACGAATTAATGAGTGTAAAATATTCCCTATAAAAAATATGCTTTTATTCTAGCTTTTCAAGTTTCTGAGATAAAAGGTCTGAAAGTTTGCCGTCATCTTGGATTTAATACCCCTTTTTTAAGTGTTTTTTAATATCTCGAAAACTATTCGATTTGCAAGTTTGTTTTAATCAGCAAATTAATGAGCGTAAAATTCCCTACAAATGCATGCCTTTATGTTTCTTCTATCTTTAATAGTTTCCGAGGGAATGGTTCTCAAAGTTTGCCACCATCTTAGAATTCATCCCCTTTTCCTCAGTTTTTCTTGAATATCTCGAAAATTATTTAGTTTTCAAATCACACGCGATACAAAAAATAAAAAAAAACGTAAAATTCCTAACAAGACTGCTTTTATTTTTGTTCTAGTTTTAATAGTTACCGAGATAATGGGCTTCAAAGTTTGCTACCAACTTTGGATTTCATCCCCCTTTTTCAGTTTTTCTTAAAAATCTCAGAAACTATTAAAACTAAAAGAAAATTAAAAACATGTATTTGTAGGGAATTTTACGATCCTTAATTTGTTGTATTATATGTAATTGAATAGTTTTTGAGAAATTCAAAAAGACGGGAAAGGGGGGGATGAAGTTAAAAATGGAGGCAAACTTTGAAATCCATTATCTCAGAAACTATTATAGGTAAAAGAATAATAAATGCATGTATTTGTAGGTAATTTCATGCTCTTTAATTTGTTAAATCAATTGTAATTTGAAAACTGAACAGTTTGAGATATTAAAGAAAAACTTTAAAAAAAGGGGGATGGAATCCAAGATTGCAGCGTGAGCCACACTCCCAGGACCAGGGACTTTTAGTATGTTCAACAGAAGCCTCTCGCGAACATGTGTACCAATTTTCAAAACTATACGATTTAATGTTTTTTTTTTTCATCCCCATTTTGGAAATCTATTGACTGGACTATAAGTATTATCATAACATGTGTTGACACCCCTGGATCTATCTCACCCAGGATTCCTTCCTGAATTCTTCCCTTTTGTCGATTTTCTTTCTAGATACATCCGGTAAACAAAACTTTATGACTATGCTTTCAATATAGTATTCAAGGGGAAACAAAAAAGATTGTTTTCTTTGCACTTCTTGAGAAAATTAAGCACTTTTTAAGTACCTTTTTTCCAAAATTAAGCACTTTTAAGGTGCTTAAAAATGGATTTCAAATTTAAGCACTTTTCATGACGCTACGCACCCTGGAATTTGAATTTTGTGAAGGGGCCCCAAAATGTCCCTAATTTTCGTCTGGATTGACCCATGACATTGTTTTGGTCACATCTAAATTTCACATATTATGGTATCGCTACCCAGAAAGTATTGAAAGAATTAAGTTGGCATAAATTCAATGTCCACCAAATGTAAATACATAATACAACACAAGTGCAAATTTTCACTGGCAAAAGTTAGGTTACAGAGAAAAGGAATTTTTAGAATTAACACATGAAGACCATCTACACAATTAATATCCCACTTATCAGCTTACTAGTTATTAAGATATTATGTCTTCATTGATAGATCAAAAATATTACAGCTCTGAACTTCAAATTAAAATTAATTTATTTTCCAAAAAACAGGTCTATTTAGAGACCTGTTTTAGAATAAATAATTAACATACATGAAGTAGAGAAAAAATAAATAATTGAACCTACTTTCTCATGTTGGTTTGTTGCTGCATCATGCAATGGGGTTAACTTTTGCAAACCAGCAGCATTCACATTTGCACCATATTCTATTAGTAATTTAGCAACATCATACCACCCATAATTGCATGCTTCATGAAGTGCCGTCCAACCTTATAAAATAAAAACTTTAATTAGAATATTATAACTTCATAAAATCTCCAAGTGTCATTGGACAATATATGAAAATTACTTAATATTACTGTCATTTAAAAGTAAAGAAAAAAAAAAAATAAGGTATACATTTACAATGAAGTCCACTGAGACTAGGGATTGCAATCCGGAAAACTAGATCCAGTAATCCGGCATTATTAGACGTCTACCGGATCCGCTAAATTAAAAAAATACATGAAGCCGATTTCTTGAAAAAATACTCGCGTTGTTGCAAAGTAGGTACTTAAATGCGTGGTGTGTACAAGTTGTTCGACGCTGACTCACCCGCTTCACATATCGACATTCTTATTGTTCAATTGATAGATGAATTATATTTATGTTGCATTTACGAGTACGAGAATGATTTAAGTAGATAATTAGACTTAGAAATGAATTGAGTAACGATCCATATTTCCGATTTTACTTTATAATATGACTTCCTTCTCACATAGTGACCGAAATAACGTTTTAAATTGCAAGTATGTACCTATTTGTGTTGCATTGCAGATACTAGTCTAAAAGTTCGAAAACAAACATGTCACTTTTGAAACCAATTCAGAATGAAAACAGGAATATTAATATACTTACAGAATAAAAAAAAAAAAAGGTGATGATGATACATTTACTATGCCGAAAAAAAAAATTGTAAGACTAGAAATGAAAAATATCTTAGAAAGAGTTGTTCCAAGATGATAGCTTTAAAGAAAACGTAGATAATATAGTAGAAAATAACAGAGATTCATTGTCATTGAAAAGTGATTTGACATTACAGAAAGAATTACAAATGCAAATCCAGCAAGATATGAAAACCTAGAGCATAAATACCAAAAAAAGGAGAAAGATTATGAGAAAACATTAAGAAAGGAAATGACTGCATGTGAAAGTGAAGGAGTTCGAGGAAAATACTTGTCTTCTATTCATGAGTATTTGTTGACAATAAAACTAACAAGTGTAGAAGCAGAAAGGGCTTTCTAGGTCGCTGCTTATATTTGCAGCTCTGTAAGAAGTCGATTGACAGATGACACAATTAACACTTTTTGTTTCCTACGATAATTTTTTCAAAACCAAAGTGAGTTTTTTTAATTGTTTTACTTAAAATAATAATTTAAAGCAAGTATATTAAAAAATACGAAGAAGTTTTAAACTCGTTATTGTATAATTGTGTGCCATTGATTTAACAGATTCATGATGACTGTCATAATTATAAGAATGAGACTGCTTGGTGTGTCTAAAATACCTAATTATTGTGATCTCAGTTGATCAGCTTGATTTAGTTAGATTTAATATAAGTTACTTACATAATATAAGTTACATTACAAGTTATCATTGATGCCATTTGGGTCATTCCATGTCAAGTGATCCAGAGCTGGTTGCTTGACCATTTTATAATCAAATGATTTTTTGTATGTTGATTCCTACGTAATTAGAGAGTCCAAAAAGACAAATTTTAATTTTTTTATCCTTTTCCGAATTCCGATGGCAGCCATTTTTGTTTTACAAAACATGCCGATTTTTGCATCTGTAGGGGTTTGCGTTAACTTATATTACTCGGAACTGGTGAACCTGAGGTTGATGAAACAAAAACCAGTCTATTTAGGAAGATACAGCCTTTATTATTTCCAGTACACATTTAAGGAAAATTGTATCCCAAATAGCAAAAATCAGCCTAAAAGTTTGACTTTAAAAATGACAATTTTTCAATTTTTGAAGGCATATAATTCCCAAAAGGAATCTCTTCTCCATATTACTTTTGTGGGGATGTGTAGCTACCTTAATGTACTGTAATTACAAAAAATTTCAACCCTGAGATTTGCTTCTTTTAAGAGCTACGGGCTTTCAAAATCCGAAAATTTCAAAAAAATCCAAATTTCGACACCTTATATCTTGGTTGGGGCAAAGTTTAAAAATCTGAAATTTTTACAGATAAATCCTCTATAGTGTATTATACTGCTGTAAAAATTTCAAGTTTGATATTCATCTATAAGTCAAGTTAGAGGACTTTAAAAATCCCATAAAAAACGCATTTTTTTGCCAAAAATGAGGGAGCATAAATTTGACTAAGTACTATTTTTATCATTAATAAATTATAATATGATATAACTACTAGTACCTATTACATATAAACTTAACTTTTTTACATGAAGTAGCTTGTGCACACTTTAAATGTATAATGAAGTTGAAAAATTTGAGTATGTCACTTTAGGTTCCACAGAATAATTGAGGCTCCTCTATTCACTTATTTTATAACACAGTTTTACTATGGTTACCATTGTTAAAACACTTTAGAACTTCAAATAAAAGTATCGATATATACAACTAACACATCACAAAAGTATATAAGTATAAAGTCACTATACACGCGAGTCAGGTTTTTCGTTCTACCTTGATTTGTATCATTAAGAAGTTTTGATATTTCTTCACTTAGTTTTGGGGAAATGTTATGTGTCCTTCCAGTACTTGTTGTAGTTCTAAGGCACTTAATTTCCTTAAAACATTGTTCATGGGTACCCAAGTCTAGTCTTTCTCCTTTTTCTTAAAAGCTATTCTTGGACCGGTGGGGATGATAAAATGTTACAAGCACATCTTTATTTATGTCACTAATATCATTCACCTCTGCCAGCCACCATTGACCATCACATACACATGCAATAGAATCTCTTGTGTGAAGTGTTATTTGTACAGCTTATGTAGTGGAATGAATTTCATATTCCATAGCTTGTGAAGTAATGAAGCACTTCAGGTTACTCTCTGACACAGGAACAAAACAACGGAAATTCCTTGTACCAGTAATTGCCACAGAGTTTTCAAATCGGTCAAGAAGTTTATTGTTATGATGTTGAATGATCTCTTCATCTTTTATGTAAATGAAGGCGATTCCTTTTAAATGTTCATGACGAAATTCAAACATTTCTGATGGTGTCAATATT
Source organism: Araneus ventricosus (assembly GCA_013235015.1). Classification (NCBI taxonomy): domain Eukaryota; kingdom Metazoa; phylum Arthropoda; class Arachnida; order Araneae; family Araneidae; genus Araneus; species Araneus ventricosus. The sequence continues at coordinate 24,400 of BGPR01008653.1, read as the reverse complement.
TGGTTAGTTTATGGTCACTGGAGACTTGCTTTGGTTTGTGGAAGTCTATCACAAAAGTTTGTGAACAGGTCTGAACATCCACACATTTTGTTGAATAAGTATATTAGGCCTACAGCATTTTAAGAGATTATCTTATAAATAGAAACATGACATAATATAATGTTATAACTTAACAGAATAAATACGAAGTAAAATTATTGCACCAAATGGTGCATTATTTGAAAATATAAACGTCATAAGAATTAATTTGAATTGTAATTTTAATTACAAATATTACTTGAGGTCATATTATAATTTATTGATGATAAAAATAATATTTAGTCAAATTAATGCTTCGCCATTTTCGGCAAAAAATAACGTTTTTTATGGGATTTTTAAAGTCCTCTAACTTGAATTGTAGATAAATATCAAACATGAAATTTTTACAGCAGTCTAATACACTACAGAGGGTTTATCTGTAAAAATTTCAGATTTTTAAACTTTGCCCCAACAAAGATATAAGGTGTCAAAATTTTGATTTTTTTTTAATTTTCGGATTTGGAAAGCCTGCAACTCTTAAAAGAAGCAAATCTCAGGGTTGAATTTTTTTGTAAATACAGTACATTAAGGTAGCTACACATCTCCACAAAAGTAATATGGAGAATAGATTCCATTTGGGAATTATATGCCTTCAAAAATTGAAAATTTGTCATTTTTAAAGTCAAACTTTTAGGCTGATTTTTGCTATTTGGGATACAATTTTCCTTAAATGTATACTGGAGATAACAAAGGCTGTACCTTCCTGAATAAATTGGTTTTTATTTCATCAACCTCGGGTTCACCAGTTCCAAATAATAAAAGTTAATGCAAACCCCTACAAACGCAAAAATCAGCATGTTTTGTAAAACAAAAATGGCTGCCATCGGATTTCAGAAAAAGATAAAAAATTAAAATTAGTCTTTTTGCACTCTCTAATTATGTAGGAATCAACATACAAAAAATCATTTGATTATAAAATGGTCAAGCAACCAATTATTTTTTTTCTGGATCACTTGACATGGAATGACCCATTTGTGAAATCTAGTAAGCGAGACTGAACTTAACCGGCCGTCATTATCTAATTATTATTAAACTAATATAACAATTACAATTTAACTAGTTACACTGCACTTAGTTTTTATTGTTGATTCACACGTAAATGTTGATTAATTATAATAGTGTAAATAAAGTTGATTTCATAAGAAATTAACGCTTTTTTTATAAACTTTGTAACACTCTCACTTTATCATCTTTTATACAGTTGATTTTGGAATGAAAAGGCAAAATAGTTTTGATGTGTCCAATCCGGCCGGATCCCATCGGATCTGACCGGATTGAAACTGGTGCCGGACTGCAATCCCTAACTGAGACTAGTAATAGAACAATGATATCAATATCTCGAGAAAATTATAAATTTTAACAGAATTTGTAATTCAAATCAATTTATAGGAATAAGAGATGTATGAAAAATTGTTTTATTAATTTGAATTTCTTTTAGAAACTGCTGATTTATCAAAATTCCTTTACACAAAGTTATAGAGTCAGGTGAGGTAAAATGGGTAGTCAAAACATATGGCTTATAGAACAACAGATTTTTAATTATATTTGTAGTTTTTTGAGTTGGATATTATAGTTAGCTTTTCTGACTTCCATTCCTCAACTGATATTTTTTTTGTTTCTTTATAAGTGAGTGGTAACACATTACACAAAAGTGGATAAGTTTATGCCACATGTTATGTGCTCTAACTTTCACTACTAGGACCAGATTAGTGAGGAATTCTTATTATAGTGGCATAATATCTTTTTTTTGGACATTTCTGCTGCTTCCAATTGCAGCTAAGGGGGAAAAAAAATCTTTTTAATATCATATTTCATGGTTCGTACACTTAAGAACAAAAAAAATTTCAAGGACTTTTCAAGGAATGCCAAAACATAGACATAATGCAGCACACCACAAGTTATAATAATGGTTATAGAATAAGCTTCATTCAATACATAAGAAAACGTCACATTTCCTGTCTATTTAAAAGAATTCCTATTACTTCATTTAAAGAACTGTGAAGCATAATTTGAATTCAACAGACACTTTATTGTTAGAGAATTTTTAAATATCATTTTAACGTAGAAATAACAAGCATTTTGAAATTAAGTTACATATTTCTCAATACAGTTGAACCTCGTTAACACGAACACGCTTAACGCAAATTACTGACAGCATGAACGGTTAAAAGTCAAAAAATGAAAAAATTTAGTAAAATAAAGTAAAGTCATTTAGCCAATTTTCTTTTCTAAATCTTCTATTGCATTATTGATTTCAAGTAATTTCTCTTCTCTTGCTTTAGCAGATCTCCTTAAACTATTAGATTTGCAAATTGAAGTCACAGCATTATTCTCCTCAGCTTTTTTCTGCAAATTCATCTGCAGACCTTATCAAAGCCTTGATATCTTTTTCCAAGCGTCTTTTTTTGTTTTTCAGTTCTTATATTTCATCAAAAGTTAGGCTTTTCTCTTCTTGTTCTGAAACGACAGCAGTTTTGATCCTCTAAGTATTTCATACTAGCAGGACGCGCACGGCTTTGCCCGTGGAATCAGGACTTCAACAAAATAAAAAAAAGCCCACATACAATTACATAAATAAAAGTTTTAAAAACGAAATCAAAATAGAAATATATATATATATTATTGAGTTTGTCCGCTTCTTTTCCCTCTAGACCGAGTACCGTTAATCCAAAATAATGTTAAAAAATTACAATGTGATATTTATTACATCGCAAACAAAGTTTGAAAGGCAAAGAAATAAGTTAAGACACACTTAAAAATAATAATAGAAGTCATCGAGTAAATAAATCATCTCCTCGCAGAGCACGAAAGTAATGACGTCACCCTGCCTTGTCAGCCAATGAAATTGCCGCAACGTTCCGAAGAGTTGTCGTGGGAGGAGGCCGCTAAAGAAAAAATATCTTTCAACTACCAGGAAAAAATTAATTAAAAAAATGGGAAAAGATATTTTAACAATTCTTGTTTTAAATCCAACAGAACCGTTGCAGTTATAAGCTGAAAAATTTTGAAAATGATATCTTTATTAGAACATCGGATGCAAGAGTTTTAAGGATTCCAGAAAATTTTATTTTTGATAAGTGATTATTTTTTAAAAAATTCCCAAAATTCAGTAAATTACAATAGAAGCTCAAAACTAACTTCATTAGAACGGAAATCGCATGATCTTTCTGATGGTTTATCTATTTTTGTCATACAATTATTCGAAACCATTCTATTGAGAAATTAGAGCGAAAAATCAACCAAAACAACACAAAACATTGAATAAAAAATGTTCTAGATTAAATTTTAAAATTTCGGCTTCGAGGTGCATTCAATCACCATTACGACTACCTGTGTGCCAAATTTCATGGCTGTAAGTGCGATAGATTCGTCTAGACATCGCAGACAAACACACACGCACACAAACATTGCCTTTTATAAGTATAGATATTTTTGCATAGCATTAGACACATAGGTGTGCAATATGTTAGTTATTTTAATATTATGGATACTGCCACCTGTTGAATTGATGTAATCACATATAAGTCTCGGGAAACATACAAAAGCTCCTTCATATTCTCAACTTCTACTTTCTTGTTGATACTAAATCCCTTTTCAACAGTTGCTTGCCCATGGCTGAGTAGTAACAACATTTCTCCCACTTTCCATAAGTTTCTATATTTACTGGTGTTCACCGTCTCGTAGAAAAATTCATCAACTCTCGAGTCTTCTGGAGAAAATTCGGAAAAATCTGAATGTTTCAAAGCCACATTATCTAAATAGTCATCGAATTCCATTAAAATCTCATCACATACATTTTCATCAACATATTTTGCTTCAACCATTGGATTTAAGATATGGTTCATTTTATTTAAACATTTCTTTTTTTTTTTATCGGTCATATTCCTAAGATCTAAACAGGATAAATTCCTTACAATACTGTACTGCAGTGGAGATTTTTCAAGCAGCTTCATTGTTAACTTTAACAGGAACTTTATGCAATCCATTCTTAAATCAAAAATTTGACAGTTAGAAATTTCAAGGACTGGACTTCTTTTTCTGCAGAAAACTCCAAATCAATATTTTGAATTGGTTTGTGAATTTTGGGATTATTAATATCCAAACATGAAAGCTTTTGCAAAGTACTTGCAGTGTTTAAATTCTTGGATAATACAAAACGCTGCAGTAGAAGGTTTACAATTTTTTTCAAATCTTCTGGCAGAAAAAACATCATTGGTTTGTCAGCCTGATATCTTGTTAAAAAGGCAACAAAACTTTTGCTATGGAGTGGAAAACTTTCAACTTCACAGAAAGTAGATTGTCACTCATGCGAGTTTTAACATAGGCATATGACTTGCAATTTGGTTTGTTATGCTCTCCCTTATCAACAGAATTCAATGTACTTTTTAATGCTGGGAAGGAGATTTATAGCAGATTCACTAGTTGGCTAATTTCCAAGACACCTATGCCGTATAAATGTTTTTGGTAATGCTCCTTCTGATTCTTTCAGGAAATCATCTCTGCGAGCAGGTGAATTTTTAAACAAATAATACAATGCAGTTAAAAAAATCCACAATTCCCCATGTGCTTACAATACATCCAGCCTTGAAGGCATTGTGCATGATATGGAGACCACAGTTAACAATATTAAGCAAGTTTTTTTTTCCAAATTCCTTAAAACAATAATCTTGTGGTATGCTATAAAACTTCCAATTCACATTGGGCCCATCCATCAATATTTGTATGGTTTTGGAAAATTTCAATTTTGCTATGGCAGATACGAACTCTTCAAATATGTCAGATGACCTGATATGCCCCAAAAGTACAGAATTAAAATATATGGTACTTACTCTGTTCTGGTGCCAATACCAGACATGAATGTCCATTTGTTTTTCTTGTCTCATCATATTGAGACTTTCATCAAATAGCAACACAAAATTCTTTTTGTTTCAATTTTCTTGCAAGAGATTTTCCAAATAAGGCGCAATGCGAAATGCTGCATAATATGCAGTTTTTTTCTTCTCAGCATGAAAATTTTGATGCGATGGCACTATCGGGGAACATGCGGAGAAACACTTTTTTAATGTTCTCATTTGCTTTATAAGAGCCGTGATTTTTTACAGTCTGTCCACAAAATTTCAGCATCTAAGACATCGTTTTTAACTACATGAGATTCAATATTGCCAATATTTGAAGATGCAGCAGATAGAGATGGTGAGTGCTGTGGTTGATGTCTGGGGTATTTTTATCATTAAAATAACTTCCGACCAAGTTCATTGAGGTTCTTCTTGTTGACTTGTGAACAGGACTGTGTTATAGTTGGACCGAAAGTGCACAGACTAATGTTCTAGGTGGACTTGCCTTAGAACAGGTCTTTGCGAAGAAGAGCATGAATGGCAACAAGGTGGAACACACATGCCTTCTTTTTTTTCGTTCAGCTAGTTGTGATAGAGAGGTGAAGAATGGATGTGAGTTGATGTTCCCTTTTTTTGGATTCCTGTTTTTTACAAGCTGCTGCTTGGTGTTCCAATCATGTCTTTCGTGAGATGAATTGAAAGCTACTTCCATGAGCTTTTAAGGTTATTATTCCAATGACTTCAGCATCACAGTTGTCTCTACTAAAAGTGTAGCTTGATGGAGATCTCGGCTTCGAGTCAATGATTTTCGATCTTAGCATGCGTTGGTAAGATTTTTTTTCAACTGCAGTTGAAGCTTCTTTTTCCCATGTTGCAACATTTTTATACTAGTTAAAATAATATTTACTTACAACGTATCACTATACTGAATCATTTTTGAGTAACGATACATATTTTTCACACACGTATTGATGACTTTTACAGATTTTGATGTGTACACAGTAATGCCGTGGAATAAATGGTAATAAATAGTGTTTTTCTTGTTAATTCATTAGTGTGCTTTTGCCTTTGGTGTACTAACCATTATTACGATCATTGTGCCATTTATCATGTATTTATTTTCAGCTATAGGGTTAGGCCCAGCTTAATATGACTGTAAATCAATGTGCCTTCGGCTCTTCGCATGGCTTTTCACAGCACTTTCACCCATCGACGCAACACTGAAATTTTTATAACACATTGTGCATCATGCAGAATGGACATTTGACACGTTTCTTTGCAACCACATTTTGTATGCAGGCATTTCAGCCATGCATTATTAAAGATGCATTCACCTGCCATTATCTACACATAATTTTAAATCATATATGAAGACAAAAACACGTGGAACGTGAAACAGCGAAAAAATCACATTATGGGAATACCCACCACACTGCAAGAGGTACCTAAGTAGAGATAGCACGCAACACTAAGAAAGGAGAAAAAGGTCACATCACCCATTATTGAATGGGAGAGAAGGTGGTTTTAACTAACATAAAATGAATGGCGGGGAAAATAAATTTCAGGGTTGTCAATTTTTTTCAAAAAAAATCGATTTATTTGATTTTAATGATTTTTTAAAAACTACACATATATATTGTACATTTGTATATTAGACAATGAGCCCTACACTCATAGAAATATATATATATAACAACATACCAGTCATTAAGATCCACTTTCTTAAAAAAAAAAACAAATTAAAAAAATTTAATTCAAAAATGTAACAACTATTTAAAAAATATTTGTGAACTAAAATATAAAACTAATATACTTTTGAAATATAAGACAATTTTATTAAGGAAAAATATAATAAAAGTTGTCATTTCGTGACTATGGATATATTATTGTATGTTAGAATATTGGAGAATTTTACACTCAGATGTTCATTTGTTTCATTACAAACACAAGTTTCGAAGCTTTCTCTAATCCTAATCTGCTTCACCCAAAACATTAAATAAAAAATTTTCTAGATAAAATTTTTTAATTCAGGCTTCGAGGTGCATTGAGTCATCATCAGGACTACATGTGTGCCAAATTTCATGACTGTAAGTATGATAGATTCGTTTGGACATTGTGCACACGCTCGAAACATTGCCTTTTATAAGTATAGATTATAGTTTAAATTGCAATATGTAGATGTTTGTATTTCTTTCGGAATATTTATATGCATTACTTAATTATCTTACATTTGAACATTATTGCAATATAAAAACTTTGTTGTCCCCAACACTATTTAGTTTTCTCCAGTATTAAAATGAAACTCACTGCATTTTACTATGTTCTTTCTTTGTGAACATGAATTTTTTTTATAAAAAAAAGGAGCATCTCACACTTTATATTTTATTGTGTTGCTCAATAGAGATTTATTTAACCCTTTGCGGCAAAGTGCGCCAGTTATTGGCACACGTAATTTCACTCGCTTCTCAACCATTAAATTCAACTATAAATGGAAAATAATAGCTTTAGAATAGGGCTAATAGTACTCCTTTTAGAATGTATATGGCTGTCTTGTGAAATTTTGTTTCTGAATACGAATTATTAGAGATAAAGTTTGGGAAAATTCCTTGACTCGGAGATACGAAATTTTTCAGTTCTGGACGTTTAACAATTTTAGCAAAGTAACTCAAAAATTTTGCTCCAATATTCTTGGAAGTTTTAACTTATAATTTTCTGTAAGATTCAACAATAATTTTTTAGTATATCAAGGTGGCTGTATCTAAGGGGGTTCTCATGAGGGGGTGACGTGAAAGGTGGACAACCCCCCCCCCTCTGAATGAAGTAAGTTTCTTAAAAAACTTTTTTGTAGATTCAATGTCTAGACAATAAACTAAACCCATTCATGTTGTTTTCTCATCATATTTTCAAAAAATTATTGCCTTGAGCCGCAAAGGGTTAAACTCTAATTTGCTTGTGTTCTCAAAAATAAAGATATGGGAAGTACTCTAGTTACATCAATTCAATAAAATATTTTCTTATGTTCTACATATTCTTCTTTAAATGTACATTTTTTCTTTAAATATACATTTAAAAATACATTAAAATCACTATTTAAAAAAACATGAACAATTTTATTTCATTAAAGCAGATTAACATGATATTTAAAATAAAGTGATTTAAATCAGTGATTTTTTTTTAAAAATCAGTTGATTTAAATCGCGATTTAAATCACCACAACCCTGATAAATTTCAATAGGAATTTTTTCGACACTCCTGAATTTTTTGAAGAAATCCTAAAATTCAAGGACTTTAAACACATTTTTTTTTTTGTTTTTCAAGCACTTGAAAATGAAACTTTTAATTTCAAGCACTTTTCAAGGTTTTTTAAAAGCATACGAACCATGTGTTTAGGAAATGGGATAAAATGGGTATATGGTTAGGCTTAACATTCTGCATCAGGTAGTTACAGCATGATCAGGTTCAGGTAGGACAGGTACAGCATGATTTTTTTCTTCAAATAAATAATTCATTTATGATAAATTGAAAATTAATGAAACAAATATTCCATATCATAACTAGTTAAAAAAATAATGCACATAAAGAATCAGCAAAATTACCAGTTTTCTCTCATTAAGAGGAGCGAAAAATTGTTTAGTCTTTAAAATTTATGGCAAGATGTGGTTATAAGAGGGATCTAAAGTCTAGTTAAAAAGCAATTACACAAAAATAACACTTTCTTTGGCAGATGTCGAAAGTTTACAACCAGATGTTTCTGTTTTCTCTGATATGCCTTCATGTTCTCAGAACATGTCTGTCTCCACCTCAAGAGTGTACATCACAAAGCACAAATTCTTCAACAAACAAAGATTTGAAATGTGCAAAATTGTCAGCAATATTGCTAAAAGCATCAAATTTCACAACTGCATACATGAATAATTCAAATAAAAATGCAAATGTGTGCAGACAAGTGCTGGTGGAATTTGAACAAGTGGAGATGCAATACAAAGGCTAAAAATTGAAAGAGAAAATATCAATGTAATTTCCTTGCAGAACAAGTATCTGGAAATGATATTACTGAAAATACAGCTATGAGACAAAGTCTAACAGTAGGTGCCTGGATAAGAGCATTACATTTGAGACACAAAAGCAAGTCAGAATTCATTGGCAAAGTTATGACTGTTAAAGGAGATATCTATAAAATGAAATATTTGAAAAATTTAAGATGGGCAACTTTCATTTTTCTGGCTGTAGATGATACAGATTACATCAAAGATGAACAAATAATAAAAATTTTGAATGAGCCACAATTTAATAGCAGAGGTCATTAATTTTTTGAGGAATAACACATATCTGACTTTTACTGTTATTATATCACTGGTCTGCAATATATATATATATATTTATCATTTGCTACAGTATCAGATTTACATACCCATTTTACCCCACAGTGTAAACATTTTCACCTGGGTGGGATAAAATGGGTATACAAAACACATGGTTAAAAACAATCTCCCAGCAAACATATATATATCAAATTAATAATGAAACTTACAGTAAAAGCTTAACTAACCAGCATGCTCGGGAAACGCCAATTTCCGGATACCTGAAAAGTCTGGATAGTTGAGTGTGATGGGAAAAATGGGGGGGGGGCGGGGATTGCAGCCTTTTTTTTAACCGATTCTATCCCTTAACCTTTTTTTGTTTTGGTTGTTGATTTCGTTTTTAGGTCTCGTTTTTTCAGCGAAAAGTGAAGAATTTTTTTTTCTCTTTCATTCTCAATTTTGCTTTTTAAACCAACCCTATAAAACAAGTCTGAGTATGTCACTGTACTGGATATTGCCTTTTCTCCCCCTTCTATGCCCCTCCATGCGGAGTGGGCGTTGTATTCCAGAAATAAATGGCCCGCATGAATGGAACAGCACAAGCACACTAAATTTTGGCACTCTGATGTAAAATTTTCAGAAAAACTCATTTTCTAAGTTTTCCGGATTCTTGAATGCTGGATAATCAAGAATTTACTGTACTTAATGTTACTCTGAAGATGTGTACTGTATAGAAGGAAACAAAACAGGTTTTAAAAAGTAATATTTTGACAATGCTTTTTAAGTTAAAAGTAGGGTATTTTCTACTCACTTTACCCCACCTGACCCTATCTAGTTGTTGCTTAATAGTAAACCTGAAACTATCAATACTCATATTAAATATTAAATCTGATACAAACAAAATCTGAATAAAACACATACCTGCATTGTCAACAGCATCTACTTTGACACCTTGTTTAAGAAGCTTATTAACTTTCTCAAAATCCCCCTTTATGGCAGCTAGATGAAGAGGTGTTTCACCTCGTTCATTTCGCTTCAAAGAAAGTGTTCTATCTTCAATTACTGGACTGGATTCTGTAATACAACTCCTATTAATTACTACTTCATAAAATAAATTAAAAGTACAACTGTCTGAATAGAAACAGTTACTTCCAACAATATATGGAATTTTTAAAATGATTATTTTATTTTGAAACCATTTTTTGAATAAATCAATACAAATAAACCTTCAATTGAATTTCTTCTATTAACTATGTATAAGGAGGTTCCAGTGAGAATAAGTAATCAAAATCTAATTTATTGAGCTGTTTTAGATTAGAAACTAATTTTAAATCTGCTTATGTAATAGAAATTATCATAAAATTTTTTTTTAATTAGCATGAAGCTGACAAAAAAAATAGATAAAAGTTAAAAATTGCTATCTTCCATATCTTGAATTTATCAAATCATTATTTTAATACTCCTAACTACCATAATTTCTGTCCTTGAAAATGTATTATATATTGTGTGATTTTTTGTTTTGTTTTTTGAAACACTAATCATTAAATCGTGTTTTAATACTCAAGTGACATCATTTGCAATGGAATTAAAGAAAATTTTAATTAAATTCAGAATTAAATTTTGGATTGTGTGTGGACCCCATTTTCAGTCCACTGAATTTCAAAACAGAACTACAAGCATATTCCTTTTGTCAAGATCCAAAAAAATTGCATAAAATTGAATTAGATGAAAGAAAAGAAATATTCAATATAAAAAGAGTACTAGTTTTGAAATAATACATTTTCCTTTAAAAATTTGTTTACTGAATCTTCCAATATAAAACAGAAAACAAATTTTTAAAATCCAAAATTTATTACTTAAAGGCAAATGTGTATTCCATTAATCCGAGTTAAAGTTGTATACAAGAAATTACATCAACTAAAATTGGAGAATTTTAGTATTTTTATTCTGGCTTCTCGCACAACTTCGGATTTTTTTAAAAAAGCCTAGAAGCATTTAAAAAAATAATATAAATATTAATAATATATGATATTACTTTAATTAGGTTCATTCCAGAAGAAATTGAAGCAACACCCCTAGTATTTTTTTTCCCCCACATCGATCCGAAAATTACTGAAAATTCTAGACCAAACAATCGAGATATAAGTTACGCATTATGTTTTAAGAAAAGTAAAATTCTCAATTACGTATCAGAAACATATTCAACAGTACGATAACAGATAATTTTAAAAACTAACATAAAATACAAGAAGTCTCTGTTCGAAACAAAGATCGGCGAAACAACGAATCACACCATGTTTGTAAAATTAATCCAGTTTGGTCCGGTGATAATGAATAATGGGAGGGGAATGAGAAAGGGTACAAGGGCACGCGATTTTCAAGGACAGCTGATGATTGATTATAAGACAAATTATTTATACCAGCAGCAAATAACTATATAATACATATTTTTGTACATATAAACAATGGAAATGACGGAAATCAAACGATATTGAAATATCATTCAGTAAGTTACAATTGACACAAAGGCTGATGGCGAAGAACTACAATATACAAAATGACAATCCTCAATAACTTTAATCTATTTAAAACTATTTTATTAATAAATTTATGGATCTGTTAGATGTTTGCAATGATAAGAATATTAAAACAAGAACGCAAAACGATACGTAATATGTTGCGTAATACTATCCCAACATAAAACGTTCTATCTCTTCAAAAGTTAGAAACCAAATAAAAGTACAATTCAAAGAATTATTTAAAATACTAAAAAGTGCTTCTAAACGAGAATAGCTATTTTTTAACTTTTGAAACCACAACAAAGAATAGTAAACAACTGTAAAAAAATTGGGAATTTATAACAAATACTGGTAATGCTGCAGCCTCAATATCTTCACGATACGCATATTTCTATGTAAAAAAACCTTCCTTCCTTAAGAAATGCAAGTGATTATGAAAATTCCCAACGACTTTTTTTGTAAATAAACTGGCTAAAAATCACAATGTACATATTAGGCTTACGAAGCTACGCATATTTTAGGTACTCACTTTAAGAACGAATAGGTAATTACAATGAACTATATTCTTCTAAATTTAAAGCTTTAATTATGAACTTCACAGTTCATATACTTTCATAAAAACAAAAGAAATAAGTAGCTACATGTTTAAGAGAAAGATGTATTTTACGTCATCTATAGACAAATCAAAATTACATATTTTTATTTCGACGATTGCCTTTCAAAAAATAAGTACCATGGCGCCATCTATTGTTAAGCAAGAAAAATACTCTAAAAATTATTAATAAATTCTGGGAAATAACAGGGAATATATATATATATATATTTCCGCGGCAATATATAGAGATGACTGAGACAAGCACAGATGCGAAACAGGAACTGTATAATTATAATTTTACACAAATGTTATTAAAACGGATTTCGATACGTATGACAACTCATCACATTTTTAATACATAATTTTTAGAGCAGACCGTGGCACCATCTACTGGTGGAAAAGTTAACGTATCCCAATCAGTAATAACAACGATTTTTCTTTTGTTTCGAACAAAGAAAATAATATAAACAGCAAAGAATCCCTTCCTTAATTAGTGGTAGCTCGAATTAAAATGTTTTACAATGCGTAGTAGTGATTTCTAAATAACATCCCTTTTTAATTAATTTTGTTCAGTTATTTAATTAGTTAATAAACAAGTATTGTGAAATGTTTGACTTAATAAAGCTTATTTTTAATAAAAAAATTTTAGCTAAGGAATTACCAATTTTGAATTAACAAAATCAAGAATTTTTAGAATAAATTGGAACAATTATTTTTGCTACTTTCCTTACTCTCTTTTATAAAGATTTAGACTGTTACGACTAAACATTTAAAAAAAAAAAACTCCTTAAAAGTTGCAAGTTGAAATAAATACATTTGTAGAGAGAGAGAGAGGGAAGAAGATATTTATTCGAGTTAATAAAAATACTTTAAGTGAAATCTATTCCTCTGGTTTCATTTCGAAGGCAAAGACAACTAACTTTTTTCCTTAACTCATACAACTATCAAATCGCACAGACGGACTGACAGACAGAATTCCCTTCAATGGATTTTGTCCAAAAATTGATACAGGATTCAAATTTTTGGTATTATGATATCATACCAGATTTCATTCCTCTATCTGGTTCAGTTCTTGAATTATCATGTTCATATTTACACAAACTGACATAATTCCATTTGGGGGGCGGGGGGCAGTAGCTAATTCCGGAAGCTCCAAAATGTGGAAATTCCTTAAAATCTCAAGATCAAACATTTTGACAATACTCTCTCTTAGTATTCTACAAATTCGAGAAAGAAAGAAGAAAAGTTAATTTATGGTATGTGTGGTGGGATGCTTTTTAATGTGAAGTGTGTCGTACTTTCTATGACACAATAAGTTTAATTTTTACCCTTGCAGTTGTGAGTTACTTCATTATAGTAATAAGAGACACATCAGAAAAGCAAATAATTTCAATCAAGAGTGAACATTAATTTTTATAATATTTGCAAAATCTAAAATTATACTGAAATCAGAGAAAGCTATGAAATTTAATATTTTCTAAAAAAAGGTATTAAGCAATATATAGTAAAAAATAGTATAATACCAACTAAGATTGTACAACAAAGACTTTCTTCTTAGTTTCTTATCCTTACATTCGAAACATTGAACTTTTGCCAGAGAGCGAAGCTTGCAAGTATACTATATATTGCACCTACTGTATTTCATGGATTTCGATTATCATTTTAATTCTTTCAAACATAAACCACAAGCTCTTTTTCTCAATGCTGGTTGCTGTTCACTTGCTTTTTCAGGTTGTGATCTATAATTTAGATTTAAAGGCATGGTAATGTCATAAGGCGATGATCAGATATTTTAGGCTCAAGTAGTGAGGTGTTTTCATACGATTGAGGTTTTTCAAGAAAATTCTGCAGCTTGGTGGATTAATGGCAGGTTTATTACATATTAAATATTTTTGACAATGTAAAATGAAATATTAAATCACTGTAAGACACACTGGATATATAATTATCAAACTGAAACATTCAGACGTGAAAAATTTTTTCAAATGACACAAGTGGGCAAGCGTCGTAATTTTTATGACAGAAGCATAAAACAGTATGAAATCACCTGGAAACTTGGACAAACCCATTTAATCCTGAAGAGAAGGGTTGTATGAGGGAATAGCAACGAACTTCAGACAGTTTTGATTCTGAATGCGAGAAGAGGGCAAGAAAATTCCTGTTGTCATAAAATTTGCACAGGCGTGCCTGCTGGAAGGTTAAAAAGTTACATTAATTCAAAATCAGTGGCATAAAAAGGGCAAGTGCTGCAGGGGAAAACATGTCTTTTTCACCTTCAGAAATCATCTAGGAACAAAAGTAACATGAATGCTGTAATGTTTTGACCCAATAATGCCCCCTAGCAGTGTTGTACCTCTGTTCAAACTTCCTACATTTTATTCTGAGTGTATAACACAACATGTGATGGTAAAAGTGCTGTAATTGATAGTATTTAAGATAGTGTATTCCTTGAAGCTGCCAATGTTCCCCCCCCCCAAAGTCAGAACTTCTTATTTTCCACCTTAGATAGGATCATATAGAATAGCATCAGAGTTCATGAAATTTTGAAAGTACTTGCTTTCAGACTTTTCAGCATCTGTAAGTAAAAGCTGTTGAAAAAATAATTTTGAATTCAAAAAAACTCATTTAAATTTATCTACAATAATTTTTAAACAAATACTTTAATTATCTCATTAATTATTTCTTCATTTTCCTTCCTTATTTATTTTAAAATCTAATCATTTTCAACTTTCATCTTAAGAAACACTTTTCCACAGTGAAACAGTGTTAAAAACATCATTTTCCCATCACCAGAGCAGTTCCCTTATTCTTAAGCAGTCCCCTTCTTACTTAAATGACCCATTGGAAAAAAAAAAAAAAAAAGATCGAGATTGCATTGTAAATGCACATGCTCAACTTGGAGGAATTGGAACAAAGGGAATTCACAGTTCTCAGAAGGGAAAAAGCTTCTCTCAGCATTAGCAGATAGGGAAAATTCTGTCATGAAACCATGGTCTTTTCAAGATTTTCAGCCGACGAAGAAAAGCATCAAAAGATTATTTATGGCTTTAGATATTGCAAGCAAAATCAAATAAAAACGTGATTATCTTTATACACTGAAAAAAAAATGAAGGTGCTGCAGTTCCAAAGTGAGACACTCCTTCCCTCAAAAAAGGATAAATATTGCCAAAAATAAATAAATAAATGGATCAATTAATAAATTCCATGCAAATATAAAAGGATAATTAAAAATGAACTATATTCTAGTCATATTTTTTATTAATTAAATATTAACTTAATAAAAATATGACAAGAATATTAAAAAAATAAAAACTTTTGTATGAATTATAATTTTCTGTGTGAATCTGTAGAGTAAAAAAATAGAACTCTTTAAAGGTCATGAGCGAGATATACAAATGACAGAAATTTTTCCTTGTAAAAAGTAACCACAGCATGCCATAAATTTTCAGAATAAAGAACTCTGATATTTCAAGAGAATTTTTCAGTATAGCATTGTTGAAAACTTCATGATTTGTCTTAAAACTGTTTTAGTAACAAATGTCACATATTATACTATAAAGGGAAAACTAAAGCTATGGAATTAGTCTAGGAATGCTTTAGCGCTCTTAACAAAAGAAACGATTATATAAATTATACAAATACTAGAAAATAGTTAATAGAAAAAATGGTTAAAAACCTAATCATACAATAACATACCTACTATCAAATGAATTTTAAAAAAATATTTAAAATGAAATAAAATGAATAAAACTGAGATGAAAGAAAATGTCTACCTTTTCTAACTGTATTTCTTCTGCACCCATTATTGACCAAATAAATTCAAAGCATAGATTTCAATAAACTTCTACTAAATTATGTTAACACATAGGTAACTGTGAAGTAAAATTAAATTCCAAAATAAAAACTTTGTGTGTGTGAGGTGGGGGTGAGGTTTTTTTTTAATAGAAAAATTATCAAAAAATTGTTAGAAAATCATTAAAAAACTTTTTTATACATATATATTAAAACATTTTAAAAATATAATAAAACATAAAAAAAATAAAGATTATTTTCTAATTCCTTGAATTACCTCAAAAATAAATCAAAGGAAGAAAAAAAAAATCAAAATGACAGCACTTTGACTTCAAAATCTGGCTAACCGTTGAAAATTGTTTAGGAGTTTGGGAAGTTAATTGCTAGGAGTCAAATTATTAAAACTAACCAGCATTATCGAGAAAACTTTGCAATAAATTAAGCCACTAGAAACATCACAATGTAAAATACATGAGGTATGAAGGGGGGGGGGGGGTGATTGTCTAAAATAAGAACAAATGGAAATCTACAAATACCTTTTAGAAAAAAGAGGTGTGTGATAACAGTTTATTATAAAGTTCTCTATAAATGCATATAAAAAGATTTTCAAAAAAAGATGCTGGCTTTTCAGCAATTTGTATAGGAGACACGTAAGTGCAAGGATTTATTGGTTTAAGATATCTTTACTGAATTCAGCAAATAATCCTGCAAATTTTATGCATCTTGTGGGAGAAAAGTATTGTGCATGTTCCGTTTCAGCGAATGGTCACCTGGTTGGTACTAGGTGCATATTCATTATTATTTGTGATTCAAACTTGCATCATTTTGTTTTAAAAAAAACTTCAAAATTTTGTAAAGGTGGAAAAAAAAGATGTAAAAACATATATGCTTCCAAAAGATACAACAGTAAACATTTTTTTTTTTCCAAACTTGCATCTACATTGGTGTAAAAAATTAAGGAAAATTTCGTAAAATGCGAGAAATTTGCAATTAATACGAAAACTATACTTCGAAATCAGTTCTGGAGAATTGTGTGACATTCAATCAAGTATCATACACATTTTACAGTGAAGAGTCGGTCACGTGAGCAATTAGGGGGACCACCAGAAAGGGATGAAGGCGAAAATGGAGTTTCACCCATCCTGTTTCACAGAAAGCTGATAACGAGATGCAACTTTTATCAATTGTTATTTTTGATGTGCATATTATTTAAATGTATTTTCATAAACACAGCACAAATATTCGGGAAAATATAAAGGTTTTCTTTAAAAATCCCAAATTTTTCCACATGTGTTTTGCTTATAACATGCAGATTTTTCATTCAAATTATATGAAATTTGCAGAACACTCGACAATATGTTTCAGAAGTATTGTATTAAAATCTCAAGTAAATACGTTGAATATTGGAGGAAATATGAGTGTTTGTACTAAATACTTTTTTACTGCGCATGTGCGAGATGCAGCAGAATTTTTCTTTCATAAATTCAAATACAGATATATAGAGCAACTTAAAAAAAAATTCCAGTTGAATCCCACTAAAATTCAGGCGGATATCGGCATTTCAGTGAGGTGAATTTCAATTTCTCTTGAAGAGAAGCTAAATGATGACGGTTCTTGCATAAACTGATATTTTTTAAACTTGAATATTTGAATGGTATTCGAAGAAATGCAATTTAAATAATGTATTTAATTTATAAGTGTACATGATGGTGGTATTCATGATATTCAATTTTCCTAAAATCAATATTACTGTTTGAAGATTCGAATTAAAAATGATGAAGTACCAGAAACTAAATTGATAGCAAATTCAGATTGAACAGCTCAAGCATTATTCAAAGTGTACAACCAGAAAAAAACTGTGCAATTCAACGAACTATTTTCAGAACAATTAAATTTAGCAATTATATATGAAAGTCCAATTGCAATTGCAATGCTATTAGCATATAGATTTATACAAAATAGCATATTTACAGCTTGAAATTTTTTTATCCTAAAATGTAAAATTTTTATATCCTAAATGTAAACTTTTTTACTAAATATAAAACTTGTAATACAGTAGATATAATATCAGTGGAAATTTTTAATTATTTTTTGATAAAATGGTTGGAATTATATATAAACAAACAATTTTATATAATTTCAACCATTATTATATATAAATAAACCAAATCATATATAAACGAACATGAAGTATCACTTCAATAGATATGATATTGAATCATTTTTTAGCTAAGTTAATCCAAAACAAATAGATTAAATCAAGAAATAATATATTTTCAAGTGTTTTGCAAATGTTTTTAACATAGGGCATAAAAACAAAATATTGATGGGCTACAATGCATTATTATAGGAGATTTTGAGGTGATAACTTATATTTTCCAATTTTGGTATTTGTCTGTTAACAGAACTCTAATTGTCGCCAAGCTGAAATGTTGGTTTTATTCTGTTTTGGTGGCAGCATATATAACCTAAGACCTATAACTAAGATTTCATGATCTTTTGCTAGGATTTGTCAGGTTAATGAAAAAGTACTCTAATTTTTTAATAAAAATTATTTAAGAAAAAAACACTAATAATTAGCTATTTAATATCTATATCAATAAATTAATGCTTTTTGTCAGTATATTTTGAAATGTAACCTTGAAAACGTAGAAAAAAAATCTTGGTATGGTTTGCATAATTTTGTTTGAGGCAATTCAAGAGCTCTAAAAATGTTTCCAAGACAAATGAATGACTATGCAGTGACTGTTCTAATCTGCAGTTTTTATCATAGCCACTAACATTTTTACTGGTATTTTCTTTAGCAACAGTTTCTTATTCTTACATCAAAGTACTGCTGTCAATGAAATGCTTAAAAAGTAGGAATTAAAAAATTCCCAATCATTATGCAATTCAATTATTAATTAAAGCATAAAAAAATACATATGAGTGATGGAAATTGTATGCTTGAATACAAACAGCAGGTTTCTTTTTTTAAATACTACTTCAACTTGGATCAATGTTATTTTTTGGTCAGTATAACTGACCATAGTAAGCAACTAGAAAGATTTCTTCATAAAACACCTAGTTTGTGCACAGCAAATTCATCTGCAGCTTTCATTTAAGTGACAAGAGAATAGTTAAAGCTATAAAACCATATTATTGCTTTCTATACAGCATTAATCAAATATACAAATTAAAGCCAAAACATTACCAAAAGCCTAGTTTACTTTAGTTATATTTATGTCCCATCTTGAAACAACACGACGGCTATTTTGGGATGGAAATTGTAGTTTTGAATCACAGTCAGATGATGAAGATGACACCTGAGCTGGCAGTCCCTCTCCAAACTTCCACAGGACGACGTTTGGCCCTCAATGTCAGATTTAACATGCAACAGGTCCATATACACTGCAGAATCAGGTTTCAAACCTGAAATCCCCAAAGCCGAGACCTTTCCACTAGGCAGCACGGCTCATATTTACCAAAATTTCATAAAAGTTTAATTTAAATTGTGATTTTAAAATCGATGCTTAAAAAGTGTACCAAACCTATAAGCTTTTTCAAATTATAACCCTTTTTTAAATGTTTGTCCTTCTCCCCCTCCTAGGTCCTAGAAGGGCTTTTAAAGAATTCATACAAGGGGAACATTTTAAACAACATTCTTAAATTTTTTAAAGTTTTGGGATGGATGTATTTCATTCATTTAAAAAATTGATTGTGCACACAATGAAACAATTATGAAATATATATATAGGTAAAAAAATGAAGAGAGACAGCGATTAATGGACTTTTATTTCACATCCTGCAAATTATACCAATTATACCTTTTCTTATAGCAAAGATTACATTAAAAAAAAGAGCAAGTTTACAGATTCGATTGTATCTATTGAGAGCCTGCATGACAGATTTTTGACTTCCCTAGAAGCATTGGAGATATTATTCAAAACTATTATTCTGAAAACTAGGTAAATTACAGAGACAGAAAGGATTAAAACACTAATTTATGACCGGCTCAGGAATACATACACTACTATTCAAAAAGGTATCATTTACCCCTCCGATTCAGAAAATGGAATGAATTTGGAATGATAAAAGAAAGGACGAGAAAATTAATTTATGATTGGATCAATGTTACACGTTCTAATACAAAGCTTATTTTTTTCCTGTGTAAGCTGCATTGACAAGAATAAGCAATATAAAAAAATATATATACAAAACAAAAAGAAACAATGGAACGAATATCACGGAATATTCTTTCGATTTTCATTCTCGTTTTGTGTACATTTTGTTATATAAGGGACAATTTTCCATGATATTCTTTCCATACTCTCCTACCTTTTAATTCCTTTATTTCAGTTTATGTTTATATATCTATATATTCATTTTACGTTTTATATAATATTTTAACTACTTAATACTAACCAGCAGAAGAAGTGCCACTAAGTCGGCAAATCAAAGCAATCTGTTGTCTTTCAGACAGAGGAGGATTACGTCTAGGAGTTAAAGAAGTAGATTCTTTAGAGGTATTTGTTTCCTTTACTTTTTCATCTGGACATGGACTAGGATCTAGAAACAAAGACAACAATCAATAAGTCCTACTATTGCATAATATTGTAAAATAATTTATTTTAAAATTTTATTAGATAAGCAAATTAGGCAAATTCTAGAAAATTACTTTTCAAATACTTTCAATGATAGAGGAACTCAGCAGACATTACTAGGAGGGATTTAAGTTAAAATGGAGGGGTATATATAGTAAAATTTTCTTATTTTTTCTTGCTTATGCAATTACTGCAATCTATGGACAAACCAATATGATCCTTACATTTAAATATACGATTTTACAAAGTTTTGAACACCTTAATTTCATCCATACAGTGTTTAAAGACTGGCATTTGATTAAACTAGGTGATTAATGAGTCCAGATGACAAATTTAGCATTATATGTCGAATGTAGGAAGCTGATAAGCATACACAGGGTGGCTTAGACTTTTGAGGTACTGTTAGGGATTAATATTTAAGGGTGGATTAAAAAACAAAAAACAGGGATTTTCACTTTTCTGCGAGAAGAATCTTCAAAGGAAGCCAACATGTGGTCAGGAGAAGACTAAAGTTGGCAGTACTGACGGGGGGAGACTGGTAGAGGAGCTAGCCATAAAATGATGCTGAGGTCAGATGTATAACAAATTTCTGATCCTTGACAGGCATCAAAACCTTCAAAAGATGAGATAAATCCCATGAGAGCAGAATTTTGACAGCATTGAGCCTGGCACAGAAATTTCTTACCGGAGACAGGCCAGAAGGACAGGTTACTATTGCAAACAGAGATTAGGATCAGAAATAACAACAATAGCTCCTCTGGACCCAGGCTATCATGATGTAGATGCGGGTAAAGTGTTAATAACTTGTAGGGTGACCCGGGGTAATTCACGATCACCACGTTTCTGGGGTAAATAATGATCACCTAATTTTTATTTTAAAAACAGAAATTTTTATGAAATTTAAGATATGGCTAGGAATCCTTGAACATTTTACTTACGTATAACTACATTTACACAATTATGATTTGCTGTTTATCAAATTAAGCATCTTTTAAACTGTATACTATACTTGCCATTTCAAAGATGGGTTTCTAAATATGCACATTTTTACAAAGATCCTCCTCTCTCTCTCTCTTAATAATAAATATTTTGTGTTACTTTCTTTTTATTTTATCTAAAAATAGTGTTAGCTTTTGATTAGATGTTTCATATTTACCGTAAACATTAAAATTAATTACAGTGAACTATATCAAATGTTGCCATTTGATATAGTTCAAATATACTTCTACCCCATCAATATACTATAGATGGGGTAATTATTGATCACTGGGGTAATTCTTGAGTATTGTCATTTCTTGTCATAAATATCATCAGAAATAACTAATAAATATAATTTTAGATCTTTTAAATGACAGTTCATATTAACTTTAATCACTATAAAACATATTTTAATTGTAACCAGAATGCTTTTTTATTCTATCTGTAAGCAACAACAACAAAGTGTTCTGATTCGCATAATTTCAAATTTGTCTTAACTTGGTTGTATCTTGATTCTATGTTTGCAGATTTTTTTAAGTGGTAATTTTTAAACTTATTAAATTAGCCTGATAAACATGGTAAGAAACTATAAACCTAAAAAAGATACTAAGCTTCTAGAAGTCAAAATTAATGAAGCTGTTTCAAAGATTGAAAATGAAAGTTTCACTGTGTGAGCTGCTGCTGTTGAAATTCCCTTCTCAACTTTACACTCTTACTTAATGAAGTTAAAGAATCCATCAGTAGTAAAACATGTGGGAACTGTTTCCTATATTCCTGCAGAACATGAGAATGAGTTGGATACCTGTCTAAAGAGTGTGGCAAGATGGGGATTTCCTTCGACTCACAAAGAAATTAAAATAATCGTTTCCGATTTTATAATTAAAAATAAAGGTATGAATGAATTAACTCTGCACTTACAAAAATATTGTCGCTTCAAAAATAATATGCCTGGGGAAGATTGAATGAGTTCATTTACGCATAGGCATAATCTATCAACAAAAAAGCCCAGTATTCTCGAAAGATCCCAAACATGACAAAATTGATAAAATAAACTTCAAACATATCTTTTAAGGTCTGATATCCTTAAATGGAACTGACCCATTCACTATCGACTATGCAGAAATAAGCAGTGCATATAAATGTTATAAAAAAAATGTTGAAAAGTTTTTTAGAAAATTTAAAGTGTTAAATTTTGTTGCTTTTTCAAATAAATCTTATCAGCTGCTTAACTATATCTTGTTGGTTTATTTTTTTGATCTAATGTATTATTTGTTAATTACTGTTGTATAACCATTTTTAAAATGTGTCTTCACTAAAAAAACTAGGTGATCAGGAATTACCCCGATCCAGGGGCAATTCCTGATCACTGAAAATTTAAAACATTTTAAATTCTATTTTAATTTTCAAAGAAAAGAAGGCTGCATAGGACTCAACTCATAAGTCATCAAACTTTCACCAAAAATTAATATTCTACCTTGAACAGTTTTTTTTTTTTTTTTCACAAAATGGATGTTTGCATTTTTTGATCAGGAATTACCCCAGGTCACCCTATGTGGAATAATTTGAACTGTGTTTAATTCAGAATAAAAGTTAATTTAAGACAAACTGTTTTTCATCATCTTTTATAGAAAGACAAAAAAAAAACCCCCACCTTTATTTGAAAGTACATTACATAGTACTTAAGATTTAATTCAAATAAAGATTGATTACCATGGGAGTTGGTGATATTTTCAGAGAATGGCAACTTTTTTCTTCTGATTGGGATTCTCCTGGAACTTGAAGTAGGAGAGGTGTTTCTCGTACTGCTCATGGAACTTGCCTGCAGAAAGAAATATTAAACACATTAAGATGCTAAAAAAGCAGTATTCAATGCAAAATTATTAATACTTAATATACTTTTTGCTCGTAACAAGTGAACATATATAAATATGAATCAAAAGAGCATAATTGCTACTCAAGATCACTTTTTCCTTTTATCTACTTCAGACACATTTCTGATTTATTTACATTATATATATATTTCTTTTTTTGCATATCTTAAATGAAACCTGACCATCTAGAGAAAATACCTTAAAAAATTATTTATTTATCACTGTAACAGACTGAGAATTTTAACTGACAATTCTCTCCAGTTTGCAACTACAAAACTTTGATATGGTTGTACCTTGAGTAAATAATCATTATAGTAATGAACTTCCAAAATCTATCCCCCCCCAAAAAAAAAAAAAAAAAAAAAATCAAATTCATTATCATAAGAAGGAATTAAGAAACACATAAACAGAATATTAATATATCCACATTTCAAAAACGTTACTTTTTTCTAATCTCTATTGCGATTATATACAGATTTCTCTAGCACATTTATATGTATTTAATAGCAAAAAGGTATTACTCATATGCATAGTTAGATCATTATAAAGCCACATGCTCCATATAATGCATTGAATTCTGCTAAGGGGGGAAGGATTATTTACAATTCATACCATAGAAAAATGCAAATATATTCCATCAATATTCTAGCACCTTGAGAACAATATACGAGTCATAGGCATTAATTTATTATTTTGATAAATAATACCTCACAAGTAACAAGTTTCAATAAAAATGTATATTATAATAAAGATATTTCAAATATATGAATCCTTTCTCCAAATAAATGTAATTTTTGTTTGAAAAATATTCACTGGTGTGAAAAAACTACAGATGATTAAAACTAAGT